>VBVR01003822.1:0-16193 GCA_011638315.1 Tetramorium parvispinum
TTATTTGCTTATATCTTGTTAAATCGTTTTGGTTTAGAGAACAAAACAGTTTTGTTCTCTAAACAGTTCTGTTTTGTTCTCTAAACCAAAACGATTTAACAAGATATAAGCAAATAAAATATTTGTTTATAGCAACTGAACAATTTTCTTGGGTATACATATATCAACGAAACTTTCGGTTCACAATACAAAACATTTTTCTCAGTGTATGCCATATCGAAACGCGATGATATTTCATGACTGATTAGAAGTTGTCGGCTGCCGCGAATAATTCACTCTTTCGGTCAATAATCTAGAGACGATAAATTTTTATTGAAGCGGCTATTCCGCATTAGATCTTCCGTAGCCGGTTCGTCGCGTTTATTTCGGGAATGCCGTTTGAGTAATTGAATTAAAAGAATTTTCTTTCACGAAAGACTTCTGTTGATAATTAGTCCGCGCGCGATTAATTAGCGTGGTTTATTATCCGTAATTTTCGCGAGTGTCCTGTGCAACGGAAGACGAAAAAGGAAAGCAGTCCCGAACGTCCTGAGAGGAGGTGGAGGTCGAGGAGAGACAACGGGCCTCGGCGGAGCAACCTTGGAGTAAGTATTATTTCTTATTGTAAAATTAACAATTCTTTCTCATTTAGAGAATTTCAAATTGTTTTATTTCGTTAAGTTAGAAATTATTAGAGGAAGAGAAATTATTTCAGATTTTATGAAAGTTTATTCTTGTTGAAATCTTTTCGGAAAATAGATAATTGTATCCGTAAGTTTCTCATTGAAAAACAAATTAGTTTAGATTAGACAAATTATTATAGAATTAAGAATTACAATCTGTTGAAATATTATAATCATTTTGAGCGCTTTTTTTTAATTCGAATATTATGTTTGTATGTTACAGTGTGTCATCTGTAACATCGTATCGTCATGGCTGAATAACTTCGCCCGTTGCATCGTATTGGTGAGTTGGTGAGTTGGAATTTTTATTTATTAAAATAATGGATCTACGATTATTTAAATATAGAGCAAATGTATCTTGGTGTCGAATTACGACAACAAATTACAATATAAAAATATAATATGTCATAGATCCGTTATTTTTAAATGGATGGGGTAAAATTGATCAGAGCAAAAATATTTAATCTTGGTGTGATCTGTTTTGTCGGTATATTTGCTGCAAATAGATATTTTCGCATATCTTATCCTCAAGTTCCAACTCTAATGTCGTTGGAACAGTTACATTTTCAAAAATTAATTCACTTGGAGGAAAATCCTCACGAACGAGGAGTACACTTTAGGGTTACTTATATATATTTCCAAGTGAATTTTACTTACGAGATAACTTATGGTCTTATGCGACGCCTAGCGGCGTCATGAAAGCGTTTATTAGACGTTCCCAAGCCGTTTGCGGAAACGCCCTACAATTTACCATATTGCAAGGGCGTTTGTTAAAAAGAGAGAAAACGCTTGTCTTACGGTGTTGGAAAAAACGTTTCATAAACATTTGAAAAGTCTGATAGCAAACTTTCTACATGAAGATGTATCAGCAATATCAATATGCTCTAAAAAGCGTTGCCTCAGCATTGTACAATTTTCACGAAACATTATATACAGCATTTTATAAACATTTCAAAAGCGTTCAAAGTCCAACAGCATTATGTGAGCGCTTTTACGACGTTTGAAAGCGTATGAACTCTCAGAAAACTTTCATCAAGTGGTTGTCAACGCTTTATAAAGATTCTTATTTTCGCCAGGGATAAAGAGAAATATCTATAAAAGGAAAAATTATGAATTGTTTTAGGATATGTTTTATTTATCTACTATTTATCTTCCTTTTTTTAGATAATTAGTCAAGATTAAATATAATATAAATCAATGCAAGGAAAAGAACATTTAGATATATTTTAAAGAATTTTAGTGCATAAGTATAGATGTGAATTTATTTTAAAGCATTGATTTTACTCTAATTTTAATAATACCCTATCCATCTATTTTTGATTATGATACTAATGCAAGTCATTTCCTGAAATTATGATGTAAGATTTAATCGCAATTAAGTATTACGAATGTCGAAGAAAATATTCGTTCACTGATTAACGCTGTGATTAATATTACAGTTAATATTGTAATAAGCCTTGTGATTAATATTACAATTACATTATAGGACGGCATTTTAGCCGTAAGAATTACTTATCTTATCGCATTTAAGTCTCGATTTTAATTATCACGTGGAAATTAACATACAATATTAGAAAAAAGCATCAGACCATGTTGCATTACGCGTGCGTACAGAATATTGAGGTCTACGAAGTTAATATTCGGAAATATGAATTTTTACAAAATTGCTGTGACATTTGATTATCCCCCAATTTGATCACATTTAATTAAATAATTGTTTCGATGCTAACGCGACAATTTTCGTCAAGTGAGTTCCGTGCGATCGTACCGTAGCGCGCGCGCGCGAGGGTAAGTTATCATTCGTTCTCGCAATTACTCCTACTCTCTCTCTCTCTCTCTCTCTCTCTCTCTCTCTGCGGCACGTCCCGAGATGGCGGTAGCGTTCGAATTTTCGTCGACCGCGCGCGCGACTCCCGCGGGTCCACGAGAGCGTGCGGCGCGCGCGGCATTCAAACTTTGCCGCGCCGGCTGCCCGTCGCCCCGTCGCCTACCAGCGCGCTCACGCGGTCACGCCGCAACGCCGCGCGCGGCCGTGGAGTGGGGGGAGTGTTTGGCGGCGCGTTTGTTTAGTTGCGCGCTGACAGCGGCCGCGTTCGTACGTAATCGGCGTGTGCGTCCGCGTTTTTCGGAAGCGCGCCACACTGCCGGCGTCGTTGGTCATCGCTCGTACGGGTCTCGCCGTCGTCGCCGTTGGTCACGATTTCGCGCATCACATCGCTGCGGACGGAGAGTTCCCCCCCTCGCGCCGCTGGGAAGTGCGTACTTTGCTCCATCGTGCTGATCGTCCGTCGGCTTCTCGCTGCTCTCTCTCTGTCGCCACACATCCCTTCACCCCTGATCCCTCCAACACGCTGTCGCACGTGTGCTGTGTCCGCGATTTTTGTTGACCGTCCGTCTCACACACCTGTGATCATCGCCGCCACGCTGCACCCACGCAACGCGATATGTCCACGCTGAGCGGGTGATGGCAGAGCGCAGAGGATGTCACGTCGCAAGCAGAGCAACCCCAAACCGCTGAAACGTGAGTCCCCGAATATGTGCTTTCTACTCGTGCCGGCTTTAATTCTCGCGTGCTTCTCGGTGCGACACGTGCCTTGCGGTATATTGTCCGTCCGTGTGCCTTGCCCGCCGTGCGTGCGTGCGTATGTGCCGCTTTTTGACAGCGCGCTTTTTTTCGGCGCGAAAGATTTTGTCGCCGCCATGCTTGTCACCGCGGATTTGAATCCGATTTCGTGAGACTGGAGTCAGAGAGGGATATCTCGATAGCATAAATTATGTAATCGCGCGTTGATTTCCTTCGCTCGAATTTGGGAGGGATAAGAGCTTATGATTACGAGTGCTGGCGGTTTAATGTCCTTTTCTACCACGGCAGATTAACTTTCATCTCGGTTTAACTTACTTTTCATCTTTTTCTAATTCTTAGGACTAAAAAAAAGATAGAAAGTAAGTTAAACCAAAATTAAAGTTATCTGCCGTGGTAGAAATGGACATAAATGAAATCGCGATACTTCGAAATATTTGGAAGCGTCGAGAAATGTCAGTACTGTTGTGTGTAAATTATTCGGGATTTGAAGTAATAATTAAACCATTACTGGACAATTACGAAGAGACAAATTGTAACTGCAAGCAACGTTTAAATTGTAACTTTTAATTATACATATACATGAGTGTTAGAATATGACATTTAAATTACGAGGTAGAACAATTGTTTAATAACAAAATTGTTTTTGACGTTTTGCAAATTAGATTTTGAACAAAAACTGTTAATAGAATTGTCAGCTCTCGATTATTCTTTGATATTGACTTGATTAAAACCTTTGATGTAGAAATAGAATGGATAAAAAACTGTAAAATTTGTAATTTTAGTGAAAGCAGAATTAAATATTCTCAAGTTTGTTGGGAAATTTGTTAAATTCGAGATAGTGCTATTAATATAGAGGAAACACACTTAGAAATTCGTTGTCGATTTAAAAGATTGCTATTTTTCCTCTCTTTTTTTCCTCTCTCTCGCTATCGATGGAAGCAATAAATTCCTTTGAGGATAAATCAACGACCGAATAAATTAATTCATGATGCCGGCGAAGGAGAACGAGTTTCTCGCGACAAAACGGTTCATTCGACATCTATCTTTCGAAATCGAAGAAGCAAAAAAAGATTAGTGGACAGAATTGTTTCAGGGATGGAGTAAAAGTACGGCGGGATGTTTCAGTAAATTTTTTTTATTACATTTAGCCTATTGTTAATCAATTTTTTCTCGTCAGTATCTAAAACTTTGGATTGAATTTATATAAAGCTTGTAATTTTATCGTACTTAAAACTACGTTTTTTTTTTATTTTAATCTGAGAGAATTCAATAAAGTTATGCCTATAATTAGAAATAAAAAATCTATTGTTAAGAAAATCTTGTTACATGTTCATAAGAAAGTCCGCTGCAATTATAAATTAATTGAAAATCTCTCTGTCAAAAAAAGATTTATCTTGTTTACAAGTTAATATTGTTTTTTTTTAAATATATAGTTTTCTAATGGTGATACTATATATATAGCTACATAACAAGATATCGCTAGTACATTATCAAACTATCTAATAATATCTAAATATTAAGTGGGATATCGATAAATAAATCGATAATAAAATATTAAAATTAATATATAATAATCACTTTGTTACATTCAGAGATAATTTTTTCTAGTCAAAATTTTATTGGCTGCCACAGAATTTTCAGCATAAAGTTTGAGTCTCATAGATTTGTACTAGAATATTAATATCGTCTCGTAATATTTGTTAGTTTATGAATGTGACAGAATTAATTAAATTGCCAAAAAAATCTACATAGTTTTATCTATCAGAATGTAGAGTATAAGAATTATACGAGAATGAAGTAAAAGTTGCACGTATTCGAGAAATTCGGTCGATTGGCGCACTCTAAATTCTGTTTGTATCTTTTGCCGTCGAAAGCAGTACCAATTTTTTGCTTACCTGATAACACGACGCGTCCAGTTACCGCAGCCTGTCAGCTGACCTTTCGATTCTAACGGGCCTCGCAATATGAGCACGCACGCACTCGACGGCTGACATGACAGATGTGACTATCGCGATTACGCAGATTTCGCGCGTTTGTATAATTAGCTCCCCGCAATCGGCCCTCGCCCTTTGACGGGATGTCCATTTCTCGACCGTTGTCTATTGCAACTTCCGAGTCGTACATACATTTATCAGCCATTTACAGGAATCAGAGATATTTCTGAAAAATGTTATAACTAATTTATTCAAGCATTAATTTATTAAATTTATTATGATTTATTAATTCATTTCATTTATGTAATAATTCCGTCACGTGAAATTCTAATTAAAATACATTAACTCTCCAATTTAATAATTTTATCATGTAATAATCGCCGGCGATATTCAAATCCCATTTAAATCGCGATTTATAGAAACGACGTGATAATCGAATAAAGGTGGCGCCCAAAAGCAAATGTTTTTTCTTTTCGTAAATCTCTCCGTATTTATGTGATGTTTCGATCGCTCTTCGAAGTATGAGAAAAAGCGCGTACAAAGGTAGTTGACGTTCTCGGCTCGCGTTACAGTTTCTCCTCGATTTTCCGCGAATTATCTTTCGCCGATGCTCGTCTCCGTTTTTTTCTCGCGCCGCGATCGCGAAACGATCGAGGCCAGACGAGATCCCGGGCCCAGATCCAGTGTGTCTGGATCCTTTTCGTCGCCCCCTTCGCCCTTGTCGCGGCGGGCATGCGATCTCGCGATCACGTGGCTCGATCACGAAAGTTGGAACCCACTTTCACGTGGCGGCGGCGACTCGTCGGACCGGGTACCTCTTTTTCTCCTTGTGTCCCTTCCTCTCTCGGACACCGTGCTTCGCGATGTTCTCGCTTTGCGAATCTATTGATTTTAATTCGAGGAAATCATTCGCTAAGAATACTTCAATAGTTTTTCCGCGACGTTCTCTTTTCTTTGAAATCGCTGAAATTTGTCTTCAGGAATAATTCTACTTTGAAAAATTCTGATCGATTTTGGTTCAAGAAAATCACCTGCAATCTCGAGAACAATAACAATATTTGTGCTCAGAACACCTATAACATTTAGGAAAAAGTTAACATTGTAATTT
This sequence comes from Tetramorium parvispinum, assembly GCA_011638315.1. Taxonomy (NCBI): domain Eukaryota; kingdom Metazoa; phylum Arthropoda; class Insecta; order Hymenoptera; family Formicidae; genus Tetramorium; species Tetramorium parvispinum. The sequence goes on from VBVR01003822.1 coordinate 6,289, forward strand.
TGTGAAGAAGCTGCTGAATTTTAACTCGATTGTATTTTATAGTCTGTAGAAAAACTCTAACAAATTTATATTATACATGCGACATTAAATATTGCTGTAGTAACGTTGATAAGAAAATTGCCGCGGATTTTTAGCATTCCTCAAATTTCTAGGATTCTTTTCGAAGCTGCCCCCCATAGTGGGACAGGAAAATCATGCGTTCGCGACGTGCATTGGGTCTCTCTCGTGGGACACCAACGTTAATGGCCGAGTAATTATTGCGAAGCCGGCTCGTGCGCGTGACTGCTAATTGGGAGCGACCGTAATTGAGTTAATAACGCCGTGTTAAAATAGCGGGCCCGTCCCCTCTTCCACCCGCTAATACGTCTTCCCCCCCCCCTTTCACTTCGTCGCCGTTGCTTTACTTTTCGCGTATCTCCATTGCCTCTATTCGCGATTAAAATAAATCCGAGATGTTAGTGCGCTTCGAATAATCATTCTACTTAATCAACCTTGATGTAATTTCCATTTTTTATTAATTTGATCTTCTTATCTCCTTTTTATATGAATTCTCGACTGAATATGCGAGGACTTAATATTCATTATTTCATATCAAACTAGCATCACTAATATCATTCTTTTTTTTGTTTGAAACTTTCTTTTCAAAATCGGTATCTCGCAAATTAGTCATCAATCAAAAAAACTCTTAAGCTAAAGTTACTTTGAGACTAAATTAGAAATTAAAAATCTAAATTTCGCTTATTCATATATACTGAATATTCTTATTTTGCTCTACTGAAAATCTTCACGATTAATTCTCCGTTGAAATTTTTAGCAGGAGTCGTTAATGCTACAAAGATTTTAAAGACACTAAAAACTCGTCGAACATCCTTTTCTCTTCATGTTATTGACCCTCCCATTTCGTCGACCGTTTCTTTGACTAACCTCTGTTACGTAGAAACGATTCCGCAGGAATCGGCGGCACTTTTATAACGCGCCGATACTTTTCGCCGTGCATTGCACATGTGACGGCGATAACGATCGCGATCCGTGACTCTCGGAGCGGCACGACCGCCGCTGCTTCTCTCCGTCTGTCTTTCTCCCACCCTCTCCGATGTTTCTGCCTTTTACGGCGAATTCCAATGGTGCATTCGTACGACTCGGAAGTCGACGGCGTAGCGGAGCGACGAAAAACGCGAGTTTCGGCCGCGCGGGCGAAAAGCGCGCTAACCGATAAGGTCCCTCTGACGTCGTCAATATTTTGTAGTCACCCGGTGCTCCCTTATCTCGTATCGCTCGACGGCCAGTTGCGGCAACCGTGCCTCCTCTCGCGGCCACGTATCTCCGTCAGTTTATAAATACAGTCATGCAGCGGCGGCGATTAGTAAATTTGGTCATCCTCGTTCGATTAAAAATTATGCGCATCAATCGCGCGCGCTTCGTCATAGAATGACAAGGCTTGGACCGTTCTTACAATCTTTCCCAAGGAAAAATTAATTTTCTTTTCATTTAATACACTTACCTCGCATATAAAAATATACGTCGGTATTGTAGCCCGATGATAAAAAATAGTAAGGCGAGCGTCCTGTATCTTCAAGATTTTACATTTGGAGCGAAATTTTTCTCAAGCGCCTCGCGCGTGATATGTAAATTTATATGCCGGTCTCTCTGTAAATATTAATTTAATTTAGTCTCAAGTAGTAATCTGAATGAAATTAGCGCATGAGAGACGAGAAGCGTGATGTCACCGTGACATACCTTTTCGCGGAAATTATTAAAAGATGAATTAAATTGCATAAAGTTCACGCGACGCGATTCAATTTGCAACTACAATGTAGTGTGATCTTGAGAAATGCTCGATAAAATGTACAAAAATTTTATATGCCAGGTACGATACGATAGGAATCTATTAATATCTATTCTCTATTACGTTACAAAGGCTCGTTCTCATTCCTGTTATATCACGAGGATCATCAAGCCTTTCCCCGGCGCTTCCCCGCTCCCATAAATAATATGGTAAATTCCCTCACGCTAACGTCGCCGCAATTTCGAAACGAGGCGCCCCAGGCCCATCGCGCCACCTGAGGGTGCCCAGTGTTACGTAGGGCCCGTGGGAGGGCCCGTGTGTGTGTGTGTGTGTGTGTGTGTGTGTGTCTCTCTCTCTCTCTCTCTCTCTCTCTCTCTCTCTCCCTCGAGTCCGAGTATCGCGCCGGCGATCTACGATGCGGAGCGGGATAAAGGAAGAGGCGCCCCGCGGGGGTTTCAGCGGCGACCCCCGCCGAGCGCGAGCGTCAAATTAATAAGCGATGATTTTATAGAATGCTTTATTGAATCGTGTTCGCCGTAAAGAATATCTCCCATCGCCTCGCTCGCCATCGATCGCGCAAAACGACGGTTCTCATCGGTGGATCCTTCTCCCCGCGGATACATTTGTGAAAAGAAAAATTCCATTTGGGAAAATCAAAACAGTCAGATCTCCTTCCATGAGATTTTATTAACTTTCAGTTGTACACGATTATACGTTAATTATATATTATTTTAGTTAATAATGAATATAAGAGATTAGAAGGGGAAGAAAGAGGGTAAAAGTATTCCACTGGATACAAAAAGATCTGAGAGACACTGGTTCAAATAAGGTGCGTCTCCCCTTTTCTTCCGCGCTGTTGTTGTTGCTGTTGTTGTTGCCGGCATATCGTTGCTAATATGACGAGCCGGCCGCGCCTCCCCCGAGATGTGATTCCTCTAGTAAGTTCTCGCGTATCATCGCGTGGAGAGATCGCTCGATAGCGACACCTCCGGAGTCTTTTCGTCCGCTTAATCGAACGCTCTCCTCGATCCAATGATCGAATGATCTCCCTGTCTCCTTTTCCCTCTTGAGAGCGAGATGTAACGCGAGCCTCGTGTCGCTGATAGACACGATGCCGAACACATTGAGGCATACCCGTCGTGTTGAATGCTGGTCTTGTATGGTTAACTGGTTGTATCGTAGCGGCATTGACGTCCGTGTGAGATGTATTTTGTGTCTGTTGGGCGAAAGTGCGACTTTAACATTGCGGCTGATTGTTTTACCTTGTAAATTTGTTAAGCCCCGATTAACCTTAATAATCGATTTGATGCCACGTTTCGATAATAAACTTGTTTGATTTTTAGAAATTTTATGTTTTAAATATTTAAGGAGATCCGGAGTTTTAAATTTCGAATCGTCTTTCGATTTTTGTAATTTTTTTAAGCACAAATATAGTCTAAATAATCAAGCAGTACAAAATCCTGAGTTTTCGATACACAACGAATTTAATGATTTAATTTTTCGTAACGGGATAATTTTTAGAATCCGAGGAAATCTTAAACAATTAAATACCTAAAGCCCGATAGATAATTGTTGAAGATTATAAGAAATTTCGAAATATTCAATATTCAGAAATTCAAATTCCATATATTTTGACACTTTAAAAAGTTTACTTTAAAGTTTTAAAAGTCTCGAATTCTTGGTATCCAATCGCATTCACTCGAATTCACCCTCCGCGCGCAAAAGAATCGCAACGTCTTCCTCCCCGATAATGCTCCGAAAGGTCCAAAAGAGATCCTGTCCGCTTTACTCGCGGCGGAACAAGCGGGTTATCGGCGCAAAGACGCGTTTACACGCGTGTAGGGATCCCCTCCGGTCTCGGCCCTTAGTCGGCCAACGCCGCGAGGAGAACACAAAAGGGGGGGGAGGGAAGTGGGTACGGATGGGGAGGGCGACACAAGGAAGGAGAGAAGAACCGCGCGCGCGGACACCATTCCAGCGAGATGCCGGGGCCGTGTCGTAACAGGTCGGAGTGACACCACAATGCGGTGTAGCAATTTGTAGGCTCGCCCTTCTCTCTCCCTGTCTTATCCCCCCTGTTTCCCCCGTTCCTCGTCGCTCCCTTCGCTTCAGTTCCCCGGCTGTATTTATGAGGCCAGTCCCGGTATCGGTTCCGCGCTCTCTGAAGGAAGGACGAGGTGCACCAACAAGAAGCACTACAGGTGAGGGCACGAAGGACGACGCGCGGGAGAGAACCGAAGGAAGAAAGGCTAACTAGGCGAGATCAGCGACGCGATAGTTGTCTCCGGCGCGTTTCTTCGCGAAGGCAGGAAAGGCCTTCCCGAGAGAGAGAGAAAGAGAGGGGGGGAGGTGAAAAGGGGGTTCGTGAGAGACATCCACGGCGGCAGAATAAGGATGAAGGAAAGATAAGGACCGCTGATCGATTTTCTTTTGCCTCTTTTTTTTTTCCTTGACGTTACACTGTATTCTGAATCATTCTATTGCTCCTTCTATTCCTCCAAATTCCAAAAACTAAATTCTGATTGATAATTAGATTGTCGCGAAAACTTTGAAAGACTTTGTGGATTATCCAAGTTTTTTTGACAATCAAAAATGTGTTACGGTAAATCATGATTACGCTTTAATTACTTTTTATTGAAAGTACTTTCTCCTTACAATTAGCAAAGGTTTTGCGTGACAGTCATTTTCTTTTATATCTCTGATAAGTTTCAATCAATTATTTAAATTTCTCGATTTTTTAAATCTTTTACAAAGATTTAGTCTACTTAAGTTACCATTTTTACAATCATAACAATTTTTTTTCAACAAATAATTGTTTCATTCGATGATCGCAATTTTAAGTAGTCTTTTGGAAAAATACATAAATGGATATAATATTCATTTGAATTTTTAATTGTTTTATGGTCTCATAAATATCTTCCAATTCCATCATCGTCAAGCTTGAACGAAAACCTCGATTCGCTCGGATTGATACCGGCAATATTGATATCAGAAATATTCGCAGTCGCGAATCGCTCGTTTCCGCTAATCGACGTGATACAGTTTACTCTAATTCCGATTAACGAATCTATCGCTCTCCGCAAGCCGAGATTATCCACGCGCCGTAGTCGCTCACGCGCGTCAGGGATCGTTCGATCGGCGTTCGATGTCGCGATGTACGTGACGCTCGCGTCAGGCTAAAATCTACGGTATCGTCGGTATCAGCTCATTACGCTAATATTCGGCTCACGGCATGTCGCGGTGCCGCGATACCGCAATATCGCGATCGTGCCTTTTTACGCGGCCGTCGTCTGTGTGTCCTCGTGCACACGTGCTCGCGCAATACCGTTTTTGGTTCGTCCTCCTCTTCTCGTCGCCACCGCGCCATCGATCGATCGCCGATCTTCGCATGGGGAGTCGCAGAAGAAATTCTGTTTCAAGTTACGGCGAGATCCGGGATTTCATTCGCGTATTTGCTGCAAGATTCAATTCGACGTGAAAAACTGCAATGTTTAATCGCTTCTAATCGAAAAACTTATTGATATCTATGAGATTAAATTTTTCTTAAACTTGTTAACTTTTTTTCTATTAGCATTTCTCTTTCTTGTCGTAATGTGAAAGATATGAGCCGTTTGAATTATGTGATTCATTATCTATATTATTATAAAGGGATATTAATAGAAAAACGAGATAAAATCAAGATTTATCATCATGAAACTTGTCTATAGATAAGAAATAGAAAATTTACAATGGCAATTGAGCAATATAGAAAAGAGATAAAAGATCTTTATTGAGGTAAAACATTTTTATCAACGTGAAATTTAATATCACTTTCGATGTCTTTTTTCCTACTTATATCTTTACCTAATATCTTTTATTATCTACTTTAACCATTACATAAATTTTTAAGGATTAGTGTCTGTTGCGTCACACCTTTCTCTCCCCATTTTTCTATTCTCCATAGTAAATAGAAAGCAGATAAATCTGTTTTTAACCACAAAATTTTTATCAACGTGAAATATTATCATTTTAGATTTATATCTTTTTCTCTTCTTATTTAGATATATTTTATCTGTCATATAAGGTTTCTAAAAATAAAATAAGTGTCGCTTGCGCCATACACTCTTTCTCTTCCTCTTTTTCCGTTCTCGATCCTATTAACATTGATTTTAGGGATTCGATACCATGTAGATTACACGAAGCGTCTGCGTTTTCTCAAGTCTCGAGATAAGGCAACGAGGCAGAGCCTGATTCTCTTGCACTCTTTCAATTTCGACCGCACGATATGCGCGCCCACGCGCTCTGATCTTTTTCTTCAATCGATCGTAAATGATTCGAGATTAATAACGCGATCACAATTTAATAGAATCGATGCTTTAGAAATGGAAACTTCTTGCATCTCATTGCGTCTTTTAAAGATTTTGCGATTGCATTTATCTGTTTATTATCTGAAATATTTATCGTATACTTATTATGTATATTATAATTTTATTCTTTGTATCTTGAATCAATGAATGTATCGCAAACAATCGACATCCTTCTTTTTGTCTTAAGCGAGATGAATCATTTCATATATGAATCATAACTATCGTGAATGCATCAAACGAGTTTTTCATTTAATCTTATCGCAACTGCAATAATACATTAATTGATGTAATCCAACGCATTCGTCATTCTAAAAAAAAATGCAAAAAATAATCTGGGATAATTTTAGACATCTAAAACGAATATGTAGAAAATTCTAATTTATTAATATGTTTGAAGTATGAATCTTGTGTAAAGTTTTAATCATAAAGGCAGCAAAAAAATAAATGTAAAAATAAAATTGCTATTTTACATATTAAATAAATTTGGTTAATAAATAATCAAATCAAATCAACAATGCAATTATTAATTGTTAATATTAAAGAATTCATATTAAATATATTAATTTCACGTGATTTATTTTTGATTGATTGTAAATTTAGAACTAGATCAAAGTATACTAACAGACGATTGAAAAGATGACAAGTAAAAGGTACGATGAATAGATATTTATCATGAACGCATCAGTTTTACAAAGCGCGGGGGCAAATTTAATGCAAATTTAACCTCTGTTATACAGTCGCAGCTGGTTATGTAAAATTATTCGCACTAGATTGTCACACACTGATAAATAAATGGATTTAAGCAATTGCAAATGCTTATAGACGCAAACGGCAAAGAATGCAACTTACCTATTCCATATGTGCAGTATTCTAATCATAAAAAACGATCTTAAAAGAGAGAATGTCTTATTTATGCCTTATAATAGATACAAAATAAACAAGATAAAAAAATACTCAAATTTTATTTATTCTAAAAATATATATACAGAGAAATAATGTTGTATTAACATTTATTAATCTAATTGAAAATAATTGAATAATATTAATGGAACAAATAACATTTTATTAAAGTAAGAGGTATATGTATCTAAGATTTATGTATACCTTATGAAGTTGGCGAAATGCAAATTTTTACAAAATTGATAAGATATTTGATATGATTGATATTTGATTGTCCACAATATGACCAATTGTTATTCATAAATAATCATTTTACGTCTATCTTGCGAAAAAATTAAAAATTAACAAAAAATTCATCGTCAATCTGCATTCCTAAGTGCATTATTGAATTGACAAGATTATTTTCATTTAGATTAATATTTTTAATACATCATTTTTGTGTGTGTAAAAACACATTAAGCCATTAAAAATATCAGGATAGGAAAATATATAACGAAATATCCGGAGACCGTGGAATTTCGTCGGTGACATTTAGGACTGAAGTGCAGCCCGTTGTACATTTCGGGATTACTGTTCCGACAATCCTCTTTTCTCGGAGCGATCCATCAAGACCGATCGTTGAAGAAGCGAAGCGCATTTCACGGCATAACTCGCCTCGAAATTCAAGACACTCGTAGTAGCATCCTCATCCAAGATCACGGTTTTCAGGTGCCTGCCATTTCACGATATCGGCGTGGAGATCGTCGTGCGTGTTCCCCGATTGGGATGCTGCGCTTCACCCCTTCCTCTCGCCGCCTCTCGTCGCCCCTTCTCTCTCGTCTTTTCTCCCGCGAGCAGCACCAGTATGTATTTCGAGTGTCCCTTTTCTCCTCAATCATCGGGCTTATCCAAGCCTCTTCAGATAAGAGTGGCGCCTTGGTCATTTCGAGTCGGAGTACCACCAACTGCCGATCACGATAGCGTCGAAATTAAGCACGACCTCTCGGTGGCAATTAAAGCTTCCCACGTCGAAATGTGTCCCGAGAAAAGTGCATCGTTCGCCCGACCGATTTTTTAATCGGCTGCCATAACGATCCGTTACCGCGTAACGATCGATTCGGAAATCGGTTCACGGTCGTGATCGGACAGTGAGAATGATTCTGAAGTGATCTTCAAATTAATTCTACGCTTATTATTAAAGTGTTTCATGTAGTTAACAATGATTAACAGTCTTAAATGTAGCCGAATTGCAGAATCAATCGGCATAATTAAATTATTGCGATTTTTTCTCAATTATATTTTTATTATACTTATTATAACAAAATTTTATTATGTTTCCTAGAAATTTCAAACATAAAAGTTGTTCGTTATTTAATTTTTATTATTTAGACGTTATTTATTTATGGAAATAATCAATGAAACTTGCATATTTTAAATATCATTAACTTATTAAATGTTGGAATATTCAGAATGTTTCACATAATTTTACAAAATTATCAGTATTTGTTATTATGAGAGCGCCAATGTGTGATATCCGAGTACCTCGAATACGCGAGGAATAAGAGAAGCTACGCGAGACTCAAAGACGCCTGTTTTCGTTATCGGGACGCTGCCGAGGGAGAAAAGGGGGGAATCTTTATACACTGCAGAAGGTGTTTATCGAGTAAATACGAGCGAGCAATTAGGTGTCTTCGGCGACGCGCGCGTGCCGTTGTTTGCCTGGCTAAACAAGATATTATTGTACGAACAAACCGTGCGCGGGGAAAAAGTAACGGATGGAGGGAGGAAAGGAGAGGAAAACGGAGATTCTCGCTATCTTTCTATAAGGTTTACCGAAACCATCTGGTATCGTTTCTAAAAGAGTCTCGAAAGCCTCCTTGAGAGATCCAATCATTCGCAGACGCTCTGTATATCTCGCGTGAAGAAAAACACAATAGAGGTAATGCAAGTTTGTCCCAATGTCGCGCGATAGTCGCCGATAAGAATCATTTGCAAAACAAATTCAAACGATCTTTGCCATGACATTTCTCTCATATAATTAATATCAGTACTAACAGTTATCATGACTGTCTTTTTGCCGTAATTATTTAATATATTTTGTAAAAAGATTATATTTTGTTAAATTAAGCAATTTAATTTATTGCGAATTCTTTCGACGAATTTCTATTTAGATCACAGATTTTAAATGGAGATAAATAAGTTAAATGATTATACATATAAATAATTATATTTACATAAAAATATAAAGTTTCTGTTTGAACCTAGATATGTGCATTACATTACTAGAAGTATTGATTTCTGATTACACAGTAAATGTTTTCGGAGACTCGCGTGACGTAGGCGACTGGGAATCCATTATTGTCGTTAGTTTTGCAAAATGTGTGTCGGGCAACGCACGGATCGATCGACAGTTTATCTCGCTGTAATCGCCGCGGCGACATCGCGGAGCACTTTTCTGAGGACACGCTGATAAGCGTAGGAGGACCGGTTTCGCGGATAAGACCTTGAGACGATTCTCTCTTTCTCTCTCTAGACACAGACACACACACACACAGACACACACACACATACATACATACACACACACACACACACACACACACACACACACACACACACAGAGCGCGAGGAAATACAGCGGATAAAATCGCCGGGGAGCGCAGGGTGGTGGAGGAACGGGGAAGGGGCAGTAGGCGAGGCACGAGATTATCGCGAAAAGTCAGAAACAGTCGGGCGAGCGCTCTGCAGACGTTATCATTCGTAGTTTTATCAGCCCCTGCATCGTCTGGGGTTAGTTTCTCCTTCTCCCGCTGCACTCTCTCTACCTCCCTCGGGAGGGGACCGCGCACCCCCTTAGAGACTGACTGCCGCAACCCCCTTCCTCCCCCCTCTCC
>VBVR01003823.1:1295-16193 GCA_011638315.1 Tetramorium parvispinum
TCAAAATTGTAGAATTTAAAAAATCGTGAAAAGATTGAAATTAAATTTCATATTTTTTACAACTTAATCTAATTTTCTTAATTTATTAAAATCAATAATTTATATAAAACTCAAATTATATGTATATACAATGCGTTTATCAAATTTATGCATGTATATATGAATGCAAATAACAATATTTCCAAAAAATATATTACATTGTATCCATTTCTTTACAGAAATGAATACAATGTAATATATTTCAAGTAATAAGTAATAAATAATACATAACTCATTCGTTACTCACTTTGTAGCTGTTCTGCTTTCGCACGATATTTTCCAAGTCTCGTCCTGCTCATCAGATTTCTTCAGATGCCATTCACTATATTCGCAAAAACACGATTAATTACGATTGCGCGTAACTTACACTAACTTCCGATATTAATTTTACGCATTTTACATTGAAAGAATAATGAGAAAAAAAAACGATCACAACATAAAGTTACGTATTCGATACTCGCGATTTGCAAATTACTCCGATTTCTTTAAATTGCGCGAAATATTTGTTTCGTTAAATAATTAATGCCACGATATTTTAACGAGCCATTAAGCGTTGGAATTAATTAATCGCGTAAATTAATTGCTAATTGTCCGTAGGAAATGATCGCGTTTTGGAAGTTAACGCGACGACACGCAGAGAGCGACTACCGTTACGAAGCGATTCACGCCACTATCTGGTCACTCAATCGGAACAAATTTGACCGTGTCAGTTTACAAGTTTGATAATACGTAAAATTTTTCGAAGTAGGCGACGCGGCCTTGGTGTTTGTTATTGTTCCACTTATTGTCAACGCGCTGACGCATACTCTCGAAACGTGATTATTTCTTATAGATAATTAGTTTGTATGATTTATTAATTCCTGCGCTTGAAGATTCGTTAATATATATTTCTTTTCTAACCTCTTCATCATCTAAGTCTTGTGTATCCTTAAAACTAACCTTTCCTTGTTCTTCTTTCTCTAACAGCAACTTACTTTGCTTCTCATCCATCCCTTCTTTACTTTCTCTTAAATTTCCATACTTCCTTTCCCTGCTCATTTTCCTCTCTTTTGCCGCTTTAATCTCAACACCTCTTTCCTACCTCTCCTTTGCTTCTCCGCTTGATTCGTTAATATATAGTGGTATTTAGCGAAATAGATACTTCATGCAATTTAAAGCAGGAATCAAAGGCCCGTAATCAGAACGCACTATTATCGATAATTGCTCGCATTTAGTATATAGTTTGAATAGTTACTTGTATAGAATTTTAGAAATAAATCGAGTCAAAGAAATATGTGAAATGTCGCGAGTGTCGAACATTATAACGTAACTTTACGCGGTTGTATTTTTTTCGCGTGATTTTTTTCATTGAAACATAATAAAATATGCGATGCCTGAAATTAACATTCGGAATATTATAAATATGCGCAACAGTAATTAAGTATATTTTCGTGAATTGTGAATGTGTCGAAGAAATCTAAGAGAAGGAAAGAGCTCGGGAAGCATCAGGCAACGGCGGAGCAACCATAGGGTGAGTAACTTATTTCTATTATTTGCGATATTAATCATTTACTTCCATTTATTTTTATTTGAATTATTTATATATAATCAAGAATCAGAGAGAAAAAAGACTGTTTTATATTCGTTTCTTTTACATATGAGACAATTAATTATGAGTTGATACTTTTAAATAAAATAAGAGAGAGATAAAAAGAGAAAATTCTGAAACAGATACTTACATAAATATATTTTTAAATATCTATTTAGAAGAGAGATTTAAGAATAAAAAGAGTTTGCTGTGCTAATAATTATTTCTTAAAATATTGATTATTTTAGACATTACAATTTCGATATATTTCTATTTTACAGATATTTGACAGCTGTTTAAATTCTGCTGCTGCGCATCGTATTGGTAAGTCAAATTATCTTTTATTTGAGAAGGAAATGGATCGCAGTGAAAATTAGATTAAATATATAAAATTTACACATTTACATAATATACATACACATAAATTTCATCAATTTAAGAATATTAAAATATGACAAATAAATATAAATCCATTTCCTTGAAATGGATGGGCTTCAATTAGGCTAAAATTAACAATATTTAATCCTGGAATATATAAATGGAATATTAAATGGAATATATATATAATTATTTAATAATTTATCTTCCATATCGGACACATTTTTAGGAAACATATTTGAGAATATCATAAAGTTATATTAAGGTTGTCTAATTTTACCAATGACATTATCACTGATTAAAATTTTGAGTACATTGCTTGACTAAAAAAAAAGATAGAGAAAAATAAAAAAAGTAAAAAGCAGTATAACGAAATGAAAATGTAAAAAGTAAAAAGTAAAATGCAGTGTCGCGTTTAGAATATAAAGTTTCTTCATGATGTTTGTATCTCTACGTTCTATATGATAGTCTATTAAACTTCTCGGCGTTGTATCTATATATTACTACAGTCAGTTAAGTAAGAGCGCGGTCGAGTTAATTTATAGAAAAATGTATTTTAGAAATTTTAAAAAATTTTCAAATACATATATGCATTGTACTCGATCTGAACTAAGATGCAATTATTGTGTTAATGTTAATAAGGCGTCCAATCACCATTGATGTCAATAATTGCCTGGCATTTCCGAGGCATGTTTTTAATTGAGTATTGAGTACGTATTCTAGCGATAAGGATCTCCAAATCCGATTAATTTCGCAAAATAACTGCTTCAAAGTGTAAATGTGTGGGCATACATTAAGCACAAGCTTTGTAGAAAACACATGTACACTTTGAAGCAGTTATCTCGCGAGATTCGTTGGATTTGAAGATCCTTGTCGCTAGAATACAATGCATATATGTATTTGAAAATTTTTTAAAATATATTTTTCTATAAATTAACCCAATCACGCTCTTACTTGGCTGTATATGTTTCTTCTCTTTCCTTCTTTCCAATTTTTCCGAAGAGATGTGTGTATGACTTTTTCATTTTTCCTGGATTAAATATAGAAAATAAGAATATAAGAAAGCAATATTCTCAGAGACTTTTTAATATGTCATAAGTATAAATAAAACAAGAAAATACTTGATGTGATATATTGTAATTAATTTATTTAATTGAAAAAGAAAGTACAATAAAATAAAATGCACTAATAATTATACAATTATTATACAATTGTACAACATCACGTTAACTTTATCCTAATATTTTATAGCCTATCTATATTTATTGATAACGTAATTTTGTATTATTTGAAATAAAGTAAAAATCCAATAAAATCCAATACATTTTGCATTGTGGAATAAAAAAATTTTTATATTCATTAACTGACACATACGTCAGTTAAATAAAAATATTTGATGTATTGAAATAATATCTAATATATCACGTTAAAAGAAATATTAATACGCACGTGCATTGATATTATAATACCATTTCTATATTAACATAAGAATTCATAAAGATATATATCGAAAATATGAAAAATTCATATTTATTGTATGGATAGCTCATCATTCATTTCGGATTTTATGTCATTTTTCACCGAGTGGCATATAAAACTTTGGCCATTACGACGAGTAATCTGATCCTGAAGTTTCTTTAGTTTGTAACCTATTTTGATTATTGACTTATAATACGATATTCTTGTCACGTCGTCGTTAATATTAAGTCTTTGTTTTTTTTTTGCTAAATGTTACCTCTGCTGCAAACTAACTGCAAATACGTTTAATATCGATCTCTACTTAAAATGACAGACATGACAAAAATAATCGATTAATAAGTAACACGCCGAAGCTTTAACTCAGTTTACCATCAGAACGTTAGTAAAAACAAATAAAGTGTATACATTCAAACATCCCAATTGTCCGCAACTAAAGAGAGAAGTTTAAAGTTTTTTGGGGGGAATACACGGTTACAGTACGAAGCCACGCGTCATCCCAGTAAGATTCACGCATAGTTTCTATATTTCTTATAAAAATACTCAATGTTATATTTGAGAAAGAACGATGTGAATACGCAATTATTAATCATAAAGAATTAATTATGATAATAACAATTTATTTGTGCATTATACTTGAAGGTATAAATTTTGCGCAGGTATAAATTAGGAAGGTATACATTTTACCTTGAGTGGTTAAAAAAAAATTAGAAGCTCTCATTAGGAGATGAATATCATTAGGAGATTAATATCATTAGGAGCTCAATGTTAGGAAATACCTATTTATTACCATAAATTTTTCGAATTTATACGCGAGGATAGGAAATAATGATTATAAAATAATCATTTTTGCGTTTAATGATAAATAGGTATCAAGTAAGAAATGCTATTTTAATATTCTTCTGCTGTCTATTTAAAATTGTTAATAAAAAAAAGGAGACTTTCGTGCCATACTGTTTTCAAACAATATATTGAGCTGTCATCCACCTTGGTTTCTTTCGAGAACCGTGTTTTGCTCGACTAAAATGCGAAATGTCGCGTACACTTGGTTCAAGGAAAATGCGAGCATTTCATCGGCGGGACGAAAGGTACACGCGACGCAGAACGATTTGGAGCGTGAAAAGTGTAACACGGAAAAACACTCGCGTCGGGTTTCCGAAGATTGGAAAATCTCGTTGAAAGATCCATAGGCGAAATTTCTTTTCGCCGATTTTTCTCGTTACACGTTCTAGCTCGGTACCCTTTAACCGTTGACTGCCGTGGAACAATATTTCATTGTGTTCATCAAACCCGTAATTGCACTGAACAAAAATCAGGCATACAGCAATATGTTTAACATTTGTCTTAGCTTATTAGTATTAGCTTAGTATATTAGTCCACACATTTATTCGAAAAAACTTAACGTTAAAAGAATTATAGTTTATGAATATATGATCACGATAAAGTAAAGATATATTACTGGAGAAGAAAAATGTATCGTGCAGTCGAATATACGCGATTCTCTTCTAGCATTTATATAAATTATAACTGACCTGGCATTTATGAATATAACACGTATATGCTGTCTTATTACGATTAAGTTCTGACGTTGTCAGTTGAATATTTGACGACCTCTACTGAAGCATAACTTCGTTTGGCGTATCGATTTTTCTTGATTGCTCGGTCCCGACCGTTCGATTTGCGATATAATAAAATTTAACTCTTGGATGGATGAGGAACTGAAGGAATATATCGAGGACAATATATAAACCGATACGAAACAATGTACAGAACAAATTTTACAAAATGGCAAGGGAAATATAACCACAGATTTAGAATCCGGAGTAGGACAAATGAATCTCGCGCGTCAACAAGCGAACTTCGGTCTTGATTTCGCGCATTCGTTCTGCTATCGACATTTGTTCTAAGGGTCTGAGATCGTTAAGATCTCCAGCATGAAAGCCAGGTCCAGCAAAGAAATCTTTCCATTGACAAGAGTTGCAACTTGTACACTTGAAATTTCTAAAAATAGCGGCACTCGATTTTCTTTAATCTTAATTTATCGCAAATCTCATTCTTGACGAGACTAAGGCGTAATATATTATTACCGTCCTATTTAGTCTCATTTAGCCGACGTTTAATTAGTTGTCTTCTTATGATTTAATTAATTGACGGTTGTTTTTCGAGTCAACGATAATCAGAGAATCTTTGTGTTGTCGTTTTCTTCATACTTGTTAAGAAGTCTTGCTCTTTGTTGTACAGATAATGATCGTGCTTTAGTTTAATTATGTTGATGTTTATATTCTATTCTTAACAGACGACTTTAATTGAAAAATCTTTGTCTTCTACATTTTTTATTTCTGAAAATAATGCAGCAATTCTTAAAATTCTTGCTCGTTCAAGAGTTATTATTAAATAGAAATATCTTCAATGTTCAGGAATGCAAATTTTTGAATGACAAAAGGCTCATATGCCTTTGCCGGTTCCGGATCAATGTCTCGGGACCGTCGGTGCTTGTGCGCTGAGAATATGTTCCCGATATCTATTCATAGCGTATAACCTGACATAAAGCTAAATTTTTTCTCTGACAAGCGAATGAAACATTCGTCCATTTTTTTTTGTTATACCTTCGGAATGAGTTTTCGTATCGCAACGAGAATTCTTGATCGAACGAAGAATGTCTCGGCACTTTAGACCGAGTTACGTAATTTGTTGAGCAAGACGAATCACTCGGATTCGCCATAAAAGACGTCGCGAGGTTGATCTTACTGTGTAACTACGAAGAACATATATCAATTTTTTGTGCACGACGTGGAAAATGTCTATTCGTCTATCAGCGCGTAGACATCGCGCATCCCGTATTCTCTTTTTGCATGGGAAAAGTTGGCGTGATGTATCGGCGATTTACCTTAGAGACGTGGATTTATACCGCGCACTCTAAAATGCATTTTGTGAGCGACAGCACTTCGATGAGATTACCAGTTCCGATACGAATACGTTATCGAGCTTCCCGCAGTCTAGCGCTGATTTCAGCTTTTAACGTGTTCCATCATAACGTGATTATATGTCTTATGTAAGCTCATGTCGACCAGAACGTGTACGTGTACTGTGTACATCAGCAAGTAGCATTACAAATTCTGGTGTGCCGAGTCTATCAGACGTGCCTTCTTTTTACGATTGCAACGCCCGTTCCCACGTCGGAATCGTTCGTGAAAAATGATAGATTATACACGCACACATACAACGCGGGGGGGTTGCGCAATGAATTCAAAATTATGCGTTTTATCGTTCCGTGCCGTTACTCTGTTTCTTCGTCACGTGGGCTATTCTTCATATAATACGATAAGAACGACATAACTCATCCTTCTGCTTAATAAAAACTAGATTTACATTTTATATTATTAAGTAAAATATGCGATTATTCTCAATATGAGGAATACCTTTATTTTCAATCTTCAACTATATAAAAGCGAAAATTAGGGTAAAGTTCTAAGCGTTAAAATTTTTTACATCGATTACAAAGTTTCTTTATCTTTTATATTCTCGCTTTATTCTGCGGAATCTAGGCTTTATCGGTTAAACTCTTTTATAGCGGTAACTCTTTGTTGAATGCGTTAACAAGCGAACATCTGGAAACAACTTACAATTATGGTTGCCTTTTGCGCGCAGCGATCGCCGCATGTTTTGCCCGACATCTCGTATCTGCTTCGCCCCTATGGGGAGGTTTTTTCTTTTCTACCTTTAGCCGGAGGGAAAGAAAAAGAGAGCGGCGTACGGGGTAAGTCGTACAAGTGGTGGTGGATGCTGAGAGGGTTGGCGGGGGCGGATTCGGCCGGGGGCGCGCGCCGTGGAGAACGCGTCGCTCGGTCTTGGGGGCGTGCGGGAGAGTCAGTGCGCGGCGAGGCGCGCCAGCTGCCGCACGTCATGATTCTACCCCAGGTGAGCGACGATGTACCCCGACACTACCACTACCATCCCGTCGTTAACAGGACGACCGCCGAGAATCGTGAATATACACTCAAATGATAGTCCCTGTGCATGATGAGTGTCGGCGATCTTTTTTATGTTAGTTCATTTTATTTCAGCACGAAACAGCATGAGTAAATTTTCTTTTTATTTCTTTTTTTATTTTCATCCCCCCCCCCCCCTCCTCCTCCTTCTGTTCCTCTCGCTCTCGCTCTACGCGTATTTACGTGAAGAATCCGACTTTAGGGAAATACGGAGAGACAGATAAAGGATAATGCTTCCGAGAGTGCGAGTACGCGTTTACGCGAGTATCACGCAGTGATGTGAGCGACCGGCATAAAATTTCACGTGTTTCGTGCCGTGACGCGACGGTATGTCCGGATTATTTCTGAGAGCGGAAGTGAATGAAGAAAATCGGGGATTTCTTGCTGGGATTTCGAGCTGAAAAAAAAGTGGTATCATTAAGAGACGACACCGAGAATGTGCCCGAAGAAAAATAATTTTCTCATGTGCCACCAGTTGTTCCGTGATTTTTACGTACCGAGAGTGCGACGGATATCGCTGCGTCTCGAGTTTCGTGAGAACCGCAAATTGCAACCGCAAATTACACTGCCGTTTTTAACATCGTGAAATTTGATGCCGGGTCTGCTGAGAAAATCGATTCGTTCACCGGCGAAACAGTTCGCGGGTAAAAATAACCTGTAAGATAACGCCGACGATGGAAATTTTAATTTATGAGGCATGAAGGTGTAATCGTACGAGAATCATAACTGAGTTGGTGTAGAGGATGATATAGCTCAATTTTATCAGCTCGATGAGTCTCGTGAAACTCACTGCGAAAAAAATGCATTACCCTTATGAGATTTGACGATAGACAAATGGAGAAAAAAATTGAACTGTCGTCGGCGAAAAGTTTATGGTTAAGGACATCGTGAATAATAACGTCGATTGAACAAAAAGAAAATGTTTTGAAAGGAATGAGTTATATTAAAGTTGAAATTAGATTTCGTCAGTTTCCGCGAACTTTTCGAACATTTTTCGTAAGTGAATTTTAAACTTGCGGAATTTTTCTGAGACGTATGATACACAGAGGGGATCTTCATAGAGGATTTCGCGAATCGAAATGAATTATTGCGAGAGCGGCTTTTCTATCGCCGCAACAGGTTCTCGTACATTTTGGTCGTTATCGTCACGATAATGCTAATTTCCCTATCGCGTTCTCTGGTAGATTGATTATTAATGATTGACTGAAGGAAATGTAGGCCGCGTTTATACGGCAGAAAATATGATTAGTCTCACGAAAATTAAATACCTGCCCTCGTTATGTTTAATTTATATTATTGCTTATCTGCATATTGTGATGTAGTTTGCATGTCCTTGTAATCACTATATGAATTGTCTCTCAAAATCTTCAACATTTACTTGGGGCTATATTTGTACATACGAGAAGAGTATAAAAGAGAACTTGATTTCTTCAAATTCTTCGCGTGCATATAAATATTTTATTAAAAATTTACGTACCCGTTTAAAAAGAATTTATTTTATGGTAATAATTTATATTTATTGCTCTAAATATTGCATAAATTAATTAGTTTATATTTTAGGAGATTCTATATATTTGGAAATATTATCTACCGAATAAATTGTTATATCTTTTCAATAATTTAAAATATTCTCTAGAACATCAAAAATATGATAATTTATATATACAAATGTATTTTTTATGGCCGTAAAATATTGTAAGAATGGCAATATTTGATTTAAGACTTTCTATAAAACGTTTATAAACTTTTAGGCTCATAGCAATATAATTTCACACTAAAACAGAAATTCTCTAATGTCAATATCGACATTTAACACATTAACTTTTTGCAGTCTCTTGTCGAAACTTTGCGATAATTTTGCATAGTTCAGCATTCGAATCGATGCATGATTAGAATCAGCAAATGATAATTTCGAAATCCTCATAAATTCCTCTAAGTAATAAAAGTTCTTTAATTTGTATTATATCCATTGATTAAATTGAATTGTAAAGAAAATATTTCATTTTCGCTCATTTATGAGAAATAATATAGACTGCAAAAGGATAACATACACGATTATAATGATTATTACCCTTTGTAAGTGCCAAAAGGCAATAAGCCAGAATTGGCAACTATCATGACCATAAAAGTTTATCTTCTATTGGAGAGGGAAAATGATTTTCGCAAGAGATCATATCCATAAAATTGTGCATTGCACGTAAAAGACTGTAAGTAGTAAGTTACAGAAGTTGTAGATATACGTATAAATTTACTTTCTTTCCCTGAAAGTGGATGAATACTGTGTAAAACGATGAAAAATCGTGTAATTTCGGAGTGATAAAAATTATTCGCGGGAGAACGATTAAAAGAGAGACACCGAGTTCTTCGTCTTCGGGATATGCTGGTCGTCGAGTGCATGACGATTCGTAAAAATTACTTTCCATCGGAGCGAAGTTTAAGAGAGCTTTTAAACAGCCGAGACCGGTACTTGTCTAGAATCTCTAATCATAAGAGAGAGAAAGAGAGAGAGAAAGAGAGCCGACTCGGACACGATCGCGACTTCGAATCGACACGATTAATCCGCTGAAAGACCAAACTTTCGGAAAGAAGAGCGGCGGATATACTGCGAGTGGCGGATTGAATGTCGTTGCACGTGCCGGTTGGTTCGTGCTCTCGAGGGTGGAATTAAATGTTTTAGAGTTCTATAATTGGGAACAATCACGAACATTTTTCAATTTTCCGCTGGAAACTTTATTCATTATTGATCATAGTGCTTATTAATTTGTAAACCACATAGAGCCGATTCGGGACTCGTGAGTGAGCCCCGGGTAGTTTGTGATGTTTGAAATGATTTTCAAACCGTAAAGAGATAAAAGAGCCTGTCGTTTCTCAGTGGTGGAAATTATGCTGTAATGTCAGTCCATTAAAAGCAATTACGGAAATGTCTTTGAAATGGTTCCTATCTCGCGACATTTTCTCTAAACGCGCCGTTAGGAGCCATATCTTGCGTGCGTTTAATGTCTCGCGTACAAAGAAATAGAAGTCCATTTCGAATGCGAAAATTATCTGCGTGATACAGATACGAGAAACTATGATGTTAAAAAATATAAGAATAAATGTCTATTACGTAGCACAGTTAAGTTCAAGTTACTTAATGAGTAGAAATCATTAATTGTTTATATTAAATCATTAATTGTTTATATTAAATTATGTTCTAAATTCTAAATGTTCTAATTAATTGTTTATAGAAATCATTAATTGTTTATGTTAAATTATGTTCTAAAAATTGCGCGATAGATATTGAAAATAGTGTTTATTGACTGAACTCTTTGATGTCCATCGCGGTGAATAAATTAATATGTTCTCTTCGTGTCCAATAAAATGCTCATTAAAACTTCCACAGCACTAGAAGCTAAGTGTTTTTGTTTGTACTCGGCGAACTGTAAAACATCATAACGTCATGTATTACGTTTGCAATGCATATCTCACAGTATATCTCGTTACTTCGAAAATACAAATTTGAAAATAGAACTTGTACCCATTAAATTTAAATATACATCGCAGGGAGAGCAAAGCGAAATTTATAAAAAAATAATCGGGACGCGCAAGGATAGTTTAAAAATTAAGTTTTATCATAAAATATTTATAAGAGAGAGAGAGAGAGAGAGAGAGAGAGAGAGAAGAAAGTAAGCATCCATTCAATATGTATGAAAAGAAGAGATGAACTTGAAATAATATAAAGAACCAAGACCGCGGTCTTATAATTAACATCCTTAATATTAACTACAGCTTTATACGGTCTTATTAAAAAGTTCTAACCATAATGATAATTAAAAAGTACTTAGCGATCAACTTGATATTTTTCCTCATTCGAAGTTACGGTGGATAAGTGTGACTTTCTTTTGTAGGATTAAACCACATTAAAAACTTTTCCAACCATACAGCTATTCTATATAGCGGTATCATCATCGTCTTCCTAGTGAACTAAGGAAAAAATTTCTTTTCAGAATGCAATATCAAAAGTGGGTAGTTTCTTATATTGTTATAGTTACTCAAGTGCTGTAGCTTGGAAAGTCGCGCGTCTGTGACTACTCGATTCCCTCGTCGAGGTCGAAGGGGAGTTTAATGTCGTGATATGGCGCGGAAGCGAAGTTTAATCTCTGTACGGAACATTTCTACAATTCGCGATCGCCGAGTTTCGGATTTTCCACCGAGGAACTTGGGAGACGTGCCGTGATCGGACATCCGCGAAGTTCTCTTTTTGATGGAGTGGAATTCGTCTGAACTTGATATTCACCGGCATGCCAGAGATTATCCCGGCCGAATTTTAATCGCGGGCAAATTTTCCTGTCTCTTTAAGGGATGCCGCAAATTCTCAGTAACTCTCGCTTGCATTGTCAATCGTTTCGTGGAAACAAATGCAATAAACGTGTATTCCTGTGAGGAGATGACGGCTAAGTCTTTCAAGCTCTTATCTTACTGTGAAAGTTTCTCGCATTTCGAACTGAATAGTTAGATACGTTTAGACTGAAATTTCCAAGAAAAGTTTAAAGAGCTGTCTCTGTTGCTAAGTCGTCAACTAAACGAACTGGTCATCATGAATTGCAAAAATATTCTGATTAATAAATTTTTCATATAACGCTAAAATTACAATAAACGATGAATGTGTCACGCATTTAATTGTAAAAGAGTATCATTAAATAATTGTAAAGAGTACCATAAATAACATGTCACTAAAAATACTTTTCTTTTACTTGAAATAATACTACTTGACTTAAAAAAGAAAATCTATCTTAATATTATAATTAATCAAATAATTATCTGAAATTGATGTAGTTTCAATATAAGTTATAATTATTTCCTTATATATATTTCGATTATATGTGCCTACATATGTAAAATTTTATACTGCAGATACGTAAAAATCTTTCTATTTATTTATGCCATAGATATGCATTTTTGTATTTATAGCGAGAGATTAATCAGAACTGATACTATTTTATTTTCATCTTTCTGTGTTCAAAGTTTTCACAAGTTTTTTTTATAATATTATGATCAAACATTAATCAGTGTAACCCAAGGAGCAATATACTTACAAAGATTAAAGTTCGTTCAAAGTTAAAGCAAGCATAAAAACGACGTTCAATTTTGAATTCGAATAAACTAACGAGATATCAGCCCTTCAGGAGAAAGCCGAAGAGATCTTGAACCACCTTAAGACCCTCGAAATATTCTCATTTTGACGAAGTGAAATTTCTGTTCGAATTTTCTAGGTTTTTCCGGGTGCTCTCATGCGCCAGATCCAATCGGATCTATGGGATAAATCGGATTTAGATTGGGAAAAACTTTACTCATGCGATGGTTCTGCCTTTTCTTCCAAGTCTTTCGACTATGCTTTTAGATATCGTGCAAGGTTTAGATGCTCGGCCCCGTCGGGAGAACACCCTGCCCTCAATAACAGCATCGTGAGGAAATTGCAGTTTCACTGAAGCTACAGTTATTAACTTAGTCCAAATAAGTTGAAAAAGTGTGATTTATTCTACCTTACGAACAAACAACTCGCGATATTTGATCTTCATAGTGCTACTCCATAAAGTGCATCGTGATGAGAATCGTTTTAATCGTAATGGCGACCTGTAGAGAGTTTTCTTTGTAGCCAGGCGGAATTTTCTCGACATGTCTGTATGTTTTACGAATTATCGGCGCACTTTAATCTCGAAACGCGGCCGTGCGGAATATCTCGTGAGGTAGCTTTGTTTAGCCGCCGCTAACGTGTAACAATGTAATTTAGCGATCGCGATCTTCGAGTATGCGCGCGCGGAAGTCTTCCATCTCTCAAGAAATTCCGACCACGGCCGCAAGCGGCCGATCCCTCGAGAGATTCGCGTTCTTGCGATGGAATGTACCTTACCATCTGCGCCTCGTCGTTTTTTTCTTTTCGACGTTTCTCGGAGTTATTCTAAACGAATTTAGATCGAAGGGATTTCTACGGAGCTCCGCCTCCGCGCCTCTTCCCATCTTGCGTACGATGGCACGATGGCACTTTCCATACATTACCTTCCATATATTACCGTGTCCTGAAAATAATCGATCGGGCCGTATACGTCATCGATACGAACGCTAGAGCGTTCCACCGACTCCGTCAGTAAGAGGAAGTTTGTACACTCCCCTAAATTTCGTATATCACGCAAGTTTCAATAGGGGCTGTAATGGATGTACTCGAAGTGTAGGTGTGTCGATCCTCGAGAGCGCTTAAGATCCATGGAGCCCTTCTTCACAGTACGATACACCCTTATCGGCTATTCTCCGACCATCGCGTTTCTCTCTGACAAGAAATGTTAATGCGTAGCACGGAGATTCGCGAGGCACGCGATATCTTCGCGAAAATAATAAATGGATCTGCAATTCTCCTCTACGGAACCTTTCATAATTCCCGTCATGAATAAAATCAACGTTCTGATGCACAAATAATGTGCGAAAAAATTACACGGAATCAGGATTGATAGAGACATCGTATCGCTTTCTCTTAAAAATTTTGCAGTTTCCTTTGAAATTCAAGCAATTTGGAAACAATCGATCATTTTCTATAATTCTTATTTATATCGTGCAAGAAAGATCTCGTCTAATGGATTGCACGAAAATGCTTTTAGAATAACTTTCAGTATGCAGTGAAATATACAGTTTTGTCGATCAACCCGTAAGCATGTTTTGTCAGGGAACAATTTGTTCCCAGTGCACATATAAACTGCAGCCCATCAATCGAAGCGGACCGCTCTGTTTACGAATAATTGTTCGTCTCGCGGGAACAATCGATAAAAGCTCGTGCCAGCTTGGACCACTTACGTCACCAAATTCTCCAGCAGCCGGTGGTATTGTTGAAATAATTAGTGCGTTGACGTCGAATTCCGAACAAATTCCCGCCCAATACATTGTGTCCGCCAATAGACCGTGGTCAAATGTAATGTTCCATTTGATAGCACACCCATTCGCACGGCGATTGCACGCAAGTCTACTTCCGCTTTGCACTCGACCGCGTTCGCCGGCCGCGCCTGTTGCATGTTACAGAGGATTAATTCAAGATATGTGCATGGGCACTCACAAAATGCGATTCGAGTGGAATCGAAGTTTTCTTATTGACTTCAGAATAAATTCGAATATTTAATAAAGTCAATTTGCTCCAAAGAAATTCTTAATAAAGGTAGATTATAGATAGGGTCTTCTAGATATAGATTATACGACTTCGAATTAGAATGAAAAGAAGAAAAGGGGAAGATACAAACGAGAAATATAGGACAAATATTCAAATGTTAAATATATAAATATATATACATACCTATATACAAGTATTGTATATACAGGGTGACCAATGGGAACGTGTTGAAAGTAAATAGTTATTACTCCGTAACATATAGGCCGAATAAAATGAATTAAACGCCATTTTGTAGAGAAAACTTGTCAATTTTATTACCA
>VBVR01003824.1:0-16189 GCA_011638315.1 Tetramorium parvispinum
GAATAAAAACTAATAAATTTTAACTTTTTTATTATATATGTGATATCGAATTTTGCTTGCTGTTTTCAAAATTTTTAATATCTAGACATTATTTAAAATTTTGTAGTGATCAAATTTAATATCTTTTTTATTAGAAATATTTTTTAAGTTCCTTAAATATTGTAAGATTTACTTTAGATCGGAAAATTAATTTATCTTATACACTTGTATAATTCGTTGTAAAGTTTACAGAAATTTTCTTTTATTTTATTTGAAAAATAAGATATTTGATCTTATGCCCTGTATACGCCATACGCCAAGAAAGATTTCCTTTTGTCCCAAAAATACTTTGCTTGATTATTCGATTTCGTTCCTTTAATAAAGAGACTGTCTCTAGACGTTGATGTGAAAAGAGATAATTCGAAGGATCCTCGTGTATTGTATGGTGACCTCTCGAGCAAGCAAGGTAACCGATACTCCGAGAACTAACAATGGACGATGAAGATCTATCGTGAGAGCCATTATAAAGTTCTTATTGTGGACGCTCTCTGTCTCTTCGTTGGTGTCAATATCCGCTCTGCGAAAGTCGTGAAAGTCGATAAAACTCGTGGCTCATTGAACATGTCGACGGAAAAAGTCGCAATAGGGAATTCATTAACATCGCAAGATTTCATTGTTCCCGTCGGACATTTACCAGCACCTGCGAATTCTCCCAATTGTGTAACCTACACGTTACTTCAATCTTCTCGTATGCGAAACGTATTAGTGGTTTGTGCGAATGAAAGCAAAAAAAGAAGACTTAACACAAATATAAATTCAGAACATCTTTTATTTTTGTTCATAGAATATTTTGATAAAAAGTTTTCAGGCTAAATCTCATGTGTAGAATAAATACAAATGACAAAAATGGATATATACATGCATCTTTAGAGTCAAACATTTTGGCAATGGTAGTCAGAAAGGGAGATAATATTGGATGAGATATTAAATTACAAAAGGAAGATACATAATTATATAGATGTAACGCGGTTAAGAAAGCGGGTTAGAGGACACAGAATTTTACGATGAGAATTGTCGTTGCAGGTTTTAACGGTTGCGCCGAAAGCCATTAGCGTCGGGGCAGGTGCGCCGATTCGAAGTTTGTTGAACCGTAGATAACGAAGTGGCGCGACGCGTTGCAGGTTGGAAAGGTAATGACGTGTGATGCGATACGAGTGACACGTGTAAACGGGCCACGTAACAGCAGCCGACTATGCAGCCGCTACGCGCTCGCTCGCACGCTCGCACGACGCGGACGCGCCGATGCGACGGCACGCGTGCAGATCGCACGGTGCAACGGCGTTAAACAGAGCCCGTAACGTGCATTCTAACGGGCCTGACGAGGTCCACGCGCGGCTCGTTAAACGCCTGCAAATCCAATTATGCCGTCGCGAGCTGTGCAATCGGAGACGGAAGGTCTCGATAGCGGGTTAGCGGCGTGTTGAAAGCTTTACTTGAAATACCGTGAATTGTACAGGAATGTTTTGAAAGAAAAATACGAAACTATCTTTATTGTACATCACATTGATTTTATTTATATATATTTTTTAAATTGTTTTATAATACTTCGTGTAATATTAACCTTTAAAGGGCACACCTCCGAAAAATTACGTAAAGAGCACATGGGGTGTGAGATACCCCAGTGTCTTTAAGTGTGTGCTTGCTGTAACGATTCTATTGAATATTTTGTTGCATAAAAATTCCTGAATAAAGTTAGTCATGTATTTTAAGGACAAACAGGTGTTATAGCGATTTCTTAAAATTAACATTGTTTAAAAAATTATTAAAAAAAAAGACTTAATGGGACTTATTAAAACACAAAGTTCAGAGTGGGATATACGATACCCTGTGTGCCCTTTAAGGGTTAATATATATATTTTTTACAATAGTTTTTAAATAATTATAAAAATTACATTTGTAAATTTATATAAGATATTGTTTGTTTAACCCCCCTGCGTATGAGTTTTCCTCGACTAAATCCCTTGCGAACGCACGATTTTTTCTGTAGCTGGATAATTGATGCAATATATTATTTCCGGGGTTTTGGGGATCCACTGGGGACTGATTACGAATCCGTCGTCAGAATTGTAAATTTCAAGATGGCGGATCCAATATGGCGGCAGTAAAAGTGATCTTTCCAGGAAATTCGGATATTTTTGCTCGGAGCGACTTCCAAATTATCACTCAGGGTTTTTTGGGGTGACTGATCACGACCCCAAAAACCCCCAAGTATGATTTCTGGAGCCAATTCGTTAATGTTTTGTGTTAGTCAGGAAGGCCCAAATTTCGACCAATCCATTATACAATTTCATTGATTTTCCGAGATCTTTCAACGCGTTTTTCATGGGTACTTGAGAAAATTTCGATATCTGTAGTGAATTAATATTGATGAGCAAGGTTTTTAGGTTTAATTTGAGGGGTCGCAGGCCTCTGTAGGTTTAGTAGGTTCAAAGTTATGAAAGAAAACGTCATGACGAGTTAACTCGTCATAGTGCGCAGGAGGGTTAATTACATAAAATAATTGCTATGATATTTTAATAACGAATATCTCTCTCGTTTTCTAACAATAGTCATATGCGTAAATCTTGCACGTAATTTGCACGTTTCGATACATAATATTATTTCGTCCGTTTTTTTTTCGCAGCTACGGTATTTTTACCGTTGCTCCACTCGCGACGTAATTTCCGTATTCAGAGTTAAAGCTCCGAGTGTTGGTAATTAGAGCATGGTTGAATTAATTTCTGCATTACGCGCACCGGTTTTTTATGCATTTTCGAATGCGTTGTATCTGCACTTGGTCGGTATCCGTTACTCCGGTCTATATTTCGAACAGGACTGGAGATCCGGCATAATTAAATTGTTACGTCTTCGATGCGCCCTGTGTTGGAATTTTAATCCGATTGCCATTCTCCGCTCGCGATAACAAGCGTACCACTCGTTATATCGTTTGCACGTGTCACTGGAAATCGAAAATGAATGCAAAAAATTAAATCTAAAAAAAAATAGATTGGACAGAGATGGTTGAAGATGTTATATTTATTATATTGATGTTATGATATCATATAATAAATTTTGTTAATTAAAAATGGCAAATGAATTGAATGGTCTATGACATAATATAAATATTAATTAACATTTATTACGACGACTCATAATAAATGTCATAATAAATTTACAGTTTTCTGCTTTCATTTACAATTATATATTATAAATTTATAATTGTTCTAAAACACGTATTTTTGGAAAGTATTGAAATGTATATTTAATTATATTTGTGTGGGTTAAATAAAAGAAATGCATATTTAACTACATTTGATTAATTAAGAAAGATGCAAAATTGTTTTCAATCCTTATGAAAGTTTAATAATAGATTTTTAATTTATCTCGGGATAAAAAGAAATTTTATGAAAACATCATCAACTAGATATCGCTCTCTAGAAATTAACATCATTTATCATTTCTTAATCATTTCTCAAGTTCTTCGTGCAGTCTCAAAATCACACCGTCATTTCAAAATCGAGGAAAAAGTCGACAGGGGTAAAGTAATCGATCTTTATGATAGGCCGACGGCTTTATGATAGGTCGACGTCACGTGAGGCGCGTTTAGGTATTATTATTATTCGTGCGTTTGATGGAGTCTTTTCCAGCCCGTCCCGCTTTGATCTCGCGGATCGATTCCGCGGTCGTTAATTATCTTCGCCGACTGCAGTTGATTGACTTTGCCGCAGTGAACCGATTAATTACGCTGCCAAGATCGAGGGAATGAATCATCTTGCTTCGAGGCTTCATTACGAAACGGTGAAGTTTAACAAACTCGTCTCCCCCTATTTCCTCCCCCCCCTTTCTCTCTCTCTCTCTGTCTATTGCTGCTGATGCTGCAAGTGTCATCTTTGAAGTCTCGCTCGAGTACTCGATTCGTCACATTCGATCGTGGGAAATTCCTTTCACGTTATGTAAAATTTGGTTTATACAGTACATTCACAATTATTAATTAAACAACGCATTTCTTTTCGCTCCTATTTCGCTCTTCAATGGAATATATTTATTCCCATTGTTCTTCCTGTTATTTTGCATTAAAATAATGCGATTGATAATATCTCATATACATTTAGGTAGAAATATAAACGCGGAAGGTGTTTGTGTTAAATTTTCTAAACCAGTTTCAACATAATAGTACAAAATTCCTACGTAATGTATACATACTTATGCAATTTCGAAAACACTGAGATGAGGCGCACGAGTAATAACGGTTTAATTACGTACGAATCTATTAATTTATTTCTATACTTCTACGGGAGGAAATTCGGGAAATAGGACGGAAAGTTCTCCGTTTCCGAGGTACTGTGTTTCTCGTTAACTAATAATCAGCCTGCCTGTTACACGTAACGCAACATAGTTGCATATCGTTTCCACGCATACTAATGCAGACCGCGCGCATCGCACGGTCTGGCGTTGCATTCGCCCAGATTCTTGATTTCATTCATAGCCAGCATCGCGTGCGGCCTCGCTCACTCGCTGGAAATTCTGGACGGTCTGTATGTTTTCCCTTCGCTCCCCCGTCCTCCCACCCTCCTGCCCCTGGCTTCAATGCTACGGGCACAGTATCGTGTTTCACGGCAGAAATATGTCGACCCTATAACAGAGAGTACACGCGAGAGAGTTAAAGCGAATCCACGCGATGCTTCACTCTCGATGATCCCGCCGAATGATTTATTTGTATATATTGGATGAAAATATTTTTGCTTTTGGAGCATCGATTATAGTTTAATGCAGTTTCATTGGTCTTTATCATTTTTTTTCTTTTTGAATGTCAATTTGTACATATCGTAATCAATACAATTAAGTGTCTATAAAAAAAAAATTCAAAATTGTAGAGAATATATCATCATCAAAATTCTTATCGATTCTATTTGTTTTATCTTTGCCATTTCGTTTAATGATTATTTTACAAGCTTTTAATATCATTCCAAGAGCGGCGTGTAAAGCGGGTTTTATGTTTGTCGCGCCCCGGCATATGACTATATCTCTCCTGGTATCATACATAAACATACTAGCGAGAGAAAGAGAGAGAGAGAGAGAGAGAGTACGAAATCACGAGCGTTCGTTCCAGCTGTAGTGCAATGCAGCGATGTCGCGTTTGTTCCGCTGCGTTCGTGCGCGGAGATGCAACGCCGGCCACCGCGCCGGAGAGGAAATATACTACTTTGCCCATTAAGCAACAACAACGAACGCGACGTACCTACCCTTTTCTACTCGCTCTTCTGTAATCAGCGTCAGGATGAAAACCAGATGCACTCACGTTGCACTCTGGACGCGGGGATAATCGGACTAAGGTTTGAATTATTAATAATTTGAAGATTATATATACATATATATATATGTATATATATAATCTTTTTAATGAGAATTTAAGAGAAAAGAAATTTCGGGAAAATCTAGAATTATTCAGTTTCAAGATGTAAATCAGATGAATAAATGTATCGTTAAATGCATGCAGCCGAAATTCATATTGAATGTGGATTTACTGTTTTATTCTGACAGGTTTAAATAATTGTATTTAAATCGTATAAATGTTACATTAGATGTATTAATTTTGTAATAATATTTCTTTACCAATGATATAAATACTGAAATATCAAAAATGTTTTTTACTTAATAATTAAAAATTGAAAATGCAAGGTGCGAAAAAGTAACGCAAATTGCTGGAATGAGCGAGAAACCGACAAAAATTGAAACATCTGCGAGTAAAACTGAAAACGGGATTAAATAAAATAAAAAAAAAATTGGGACGCTAAAGACGTGGACTCCATAAAAAAATTATAAAGGATACAAAATTATATGTATAAAGAATAGCGCGGGAGGTACGCAAATGACGTTCGCGCAAAATTTCTAGAGAAATTCCGCGCAAAAGAGAGGAACATCATTACCGGCGAGTGGCATAACTCGACAATGTCATCGTGTCATACCGTGCGTATACGGGTATGTGTGTATACGTACAGTGATTCGGAATGCCGAGCTCCGTACTTATGTGCGGTGAAACCAAGCCGGCGCGGCGGTCTCGCTCCCGCAGCGAAGGGCGCGAGGGAGAGAAGCTTCACGGTATTATTGGAACAGCCTTGCGTTCCCTCGCGCACGCCAAGTATGCTTTGCAGACGCTTGCTGCAACGCATACGAGGGTCACGTACTTATTGTGCGTATCAAAGCGCGTCGCGCGCGTTTCTTGCGGACCGGAGAATGCCGGTGAGTCATGCGACGAACGCTTTCCGCCGTTTCGGAATCGCGCGAATGCACACGGAGCACAAGCTTTTCCCCGCGTTCTCCTCGTTCACGGCTTGCAGCGCGCCGGCTGCCGGGTATGGATCTGCCACAGGGAATGGATGGTGTCGTTAGAGACGCGATATTGGAGCCTCGCCGGGTAGGCACACGTACGGTCACGTGGAAGGTAACATATTTAGTCGTGAATAAAGATGTTTGCAGCATACCGTATCCTACGGCACCAGAGATTGCGCTCCGTATCTAGGCACAGAGAGAAGCTTTATGCGCTCTGTGTGTAAACCCATTGGAAAATATTTTTCTGCTTATTACGAGAAAGTACGATAATTTATGGTATATATAAATTGCGCGTGCAGCAATTTTACATCGTAAATTATCGCGATATTAAAGTCTCCATGTACGTACGATTACTTGGAAAGAGTAACGTATCTGGTCGTGAGAGTAAAGATGTTTGTAGTACATTGTACAATGTACAGCAAGTCGAGAATTTTCCAATAAGCTCTTTTCAAATGGAATACCGATATAAATGTGAGGAGAAAATATTCATTTAAATATTGAATAGAAAGTAGATTTAAAACAAAAGTTAATCTTCGTGAAATCGCGAAATATGGCACGCTGAAATTAGCCGAGATAGTCGATTGCCAGTGACGTCAATACGGTTGTTTAATTGGGGCGGCTCGGCACGTTCTTACGGATCACGGGCGCTCTGTAAGCACAGTTCCGGTGGCGTTTAGCAACAGAATGCTAATACAGTCGACTCTTGTCCTCCTTTTATTTTTTTTCCTCTTCGCACTGCGTAACGAACGGTGGCATTGTCGTTTTCGACGTTCTCTTATGCTTCGTCGATATAGCAAGCGGAGTGGAGTGAACGTCGTTAAGTCGACACGGTGGTAAGAGCGTGGGCGCGAAAGCATCGGTTGGGGCAACCGAGCGACGGGTTGTAATTGTACGTGTTTTCTGCCGTGTGCTGTACCGTTAATGTAAGTGGACGACGACGTCGTGCGATCGAACGATGCGCTCTAGAGGGTGTCCCGGAAATCGCGCGTCGGGTTCTCCGCTGAGAATTCAAAATTGATCTTCTAGCAAACTTTGTGAGTCTATAATTTTGGTTGAGTATAACATTTTTTGTTGTAAATAAATGTTTCATCGCAAGATAATATTTATTAAAAATAATAATTAATGTTAATGACAGTTATTAAGTAAAAAAAATAATTATTAATGAATAATTTTGCATATAATTATAAAAAATTTTTTTATATTATTTTTTATTTTTGTCCATTCTCAAGATAAATTCAGTGCTGTAATTACTATATTTCATTAAGTTTTTACCTGCGATTTGAGTGATACGACTTTGCGACACCTTGTATATGGCTTAGCTACGCAGTACCGTAATTTACGAAACGATTGACTTCATCGAAAAACTCGGCGATTGAATTATTATTATTACTTACAAAATCTATCATGCTTTAAACGCGCAGCTTCGTGTCCGTTATATCTCGCGGGTACATCAAATGCAAATTCGTATTGATTCAGGGAGTCGAAGGGAGAGGAAAACCTATGTAATAACCGTAATAATGATAATAATGAGCTTAATGGTAGTAAGAGGTTGATTGTTCTGTCTTCACGTGTGTATTTTGTGCCCATTGCGCAACTAACTTGAATCCACACGATCTCGACGTCACTTCGAAGTGGAGAAAGATCGATTATCTCTAATCACGGTCGATCGGCCATTTATTATGCCGAATTAAATTATATCGCTCTATCTTCTCGCTTATTACTGCTGCTTTGCATCGGGGCCGTATATCGCTCTATCTTTCAATTATCGTTCCAACGCAATTCGTCCACCGTCGTTAACACGCTCCGCACGTATTTATCACGCTTCGCAAATTGTTGTATGAGATCTCGGGGGATCTGTCGCATACCATAACGAAACCGTCCGCCCATTCGTATGTGTCTACCTATTAATAGCGGAATTCTCAGGGAAGGACATAAATCTCACCTCCCACCTGTTCCCCACGGCTTCTTCACGATCTTTCACCAACGATCGGGAGTCGAAGTTTATCGCGAGTATGCCCGCTGAAGTATACCAGCAAGCTACACCAGTGAAGGAGGCGCTTTGATCACGGTCGTTAGCGAAGTTGGCTCTCGTATGGTAGCGCGGTGAACTACATCGAAGAGGGATGTAGTCGGAACCGATAGTCGATCTAGGAAATGTATCGCTCGCGATAGGTAGCTAGCTGATAAGCGGCCTTACCATTTTCGTTTCTCTCTCTTTCTCTCTCTCTCGCTTTCGCTCTCGCTCTGCGCCTCTCCCTCTGTTTTTTTTTCTATCGTTTTCTCTCTTTGTCTCGCCGCACCTCACTCACGCTCTCGGATCGCGAGATAACTCGTACGTGTTGCGTATGCATAATGTCCCTAATTACTTTACATTGTTGCTGTTGCGCGTAATAAATGCGCGGCGACTTGCGCGCGAGCGAGTGTACCCGGTGTGTCTTCCGCGCGAGATTTACTGCTCCGAGATTACGAGAGTCCGAGAGACCTTCCTCTACCTCCTTCTCTTTCTCTATTTCTCGATCTCTCTGCTAGACGGGCGTTCCTCGGCTCCTTTTTTACTTCTTTCGGTTATCAGCTATATCAGTTCTACACGGAGCTCAACCGCGCCTCGTTTCTACCGTTTTCTTTTCCCCCGAGTTTTTTTTCCTCACCACTCTCTCAGAGAACGGAGCGCCAGAAATAAATCCTCGTTTGATTGTTACATATCATGCGTTATGGATAGCGATCCCATGGATTTACACTTTATTTGTACTATGCGACTTTCAATTATTGCGACATTGTTACATTATATTGGCAAAATCTATCTCGATGCGAGACGTTGGACTGTCACGTGACTTTTTTTCTGTTTTATTATTATTTTTATTTTTAACGCGTTCTTTTAATAAACACTTTTATCAATACATTTTTTGTATTATATAAACATGTTAGACATACTGAAAATACTGAAATGATAGAGAAAAAAATGTTACATAATCTTAAACTTTTTTTTTATATATATATTTTAGGATTGAAAGAAGCATTTTTTAAATTTAGATTTTGTTATCGCAAACCATGATAGTATATTTAATCTTTCCAAGATAATCGATAAGCAAGAATTTTTCAACAACTCGAGTATATAATATAACTCTTTTATTTTTCTTTAATTTACATTTTATATGTAAACTATTAATCTTACAACAAGAACAGAGAGTACGCGAATGCACTTTTATATATTGCCACGTGCGGTGGCACTCGGGGGGGCCGCGTATTCGACGCGCGCGTTATTTAAAACGCAATCCACGTTTTATTCACGTCGACATATTCGCATTTCCTGCGAGACACATTTGCACGCGTGCGAAAATAACTTTACGGCACGTCCCGGCCGCGCTGTAATCGCGTTCGTAATTATCACCGCGCTTCTCGATCCCGTTCCATATTCCCAGAAGATTCGTCTGTGTCATCGCACAGGCCGCGCGAAAATAGATATGCCGTATAAAAAGCGATTAAACGAGCAAGAACACGTGCGCGAGCGACGAACATGTAGAATTCATTTTAGCTCGCATGGAGACTGACAGTAATTTTGAACTCCATTGCAGATTACATGTTTTTGACTTGTAAAAAAAATAGATAAAAATGAGTATGACGTATATAAAAATAAAATTCGCATTTTTGATTTTTTAAATAATAAATGAGGAGTCTCGAATTTGTGTCTTTGTCGCGGTTCATTTTCAAATAAAGATATATCAGATAATTGATATTTTAAATTTAGTTTTGACATTAAGAGAATTCAATTCCAAATAATTCATTCAAATCTGCATATTTCTTTTTTAATTCTTTTTCAATATTGTTGGAGCAACATAAAGACTAAAATTTGCTCTTTTTTTATTTCTTATGCAATATATTTATATTAACAAGAGTGTAATACGCTATGTATAGCTGTACGAACAGATGAACGCAAATTTATCGGATGCAGGTAGAAACGGAGTTAAGCAATGTTCGATAAATTAAAAGAGAATATTCGCAGCGGTTCCATGTACAAAGCTCACATCCACGACGGAATTTTTCGCAATTACAACGATTTTAAGCTCCCCTTTGGCGCGCACGTTCCGTATCACCAGAGTCGCGCGCTTTTCCCCTTTAATCACGCTAATCACCGCACGCGCGCGATTCGCGCAAAAGAGAACTACGCGGATTACGTTAATGAACAGATTAAAATCGCGATGTTGCCAATCCCAATGCATCCGTTTCTCTGTTGAGCATCGCGTTTGATCCTCTCTGCGTGTTTCTTGCGTGCAACCTGTGTAGATCTCTCTTTCTCTTTCTCTCTCTCTCCAGTCTCTGTCCAGGTTATTCTGACGATCAAAAATATTAGAAATAATATTTTTCGTGCGTTTGACAAATATATGTGAGAAAAGAAGATATAATAATGGCAGATACAACAGTCGGTGCGCCTTTCATGTAATGCGGATACTTTGCAGTCTACGTGAGAGAGACGCCGTGTAAACATCACGTAGCAAAACGCGGCGAAACCGCCAAGCGATTTTACAGTCTACGATAGCTCAGTTGTGAAACCCGCGTCGCGTAGCGTTGAAAGCGAACTGATGTCGTCGTCCGACATGCACTTATCTTACTTGCGACGTTTACCGGTGGACGGACAGCGTAAGGAGAGGGTGGAAAGGCAGAATTAAACGTGCCGGTCACGTAGAGCCATCACGGACCGTAGGTCGGAAGTTTAAAGAACCTTTAAACGTTCCGCGAAACGATTTGCCCGACCTTGCCAATAACAACCTCCACCTACTTAAAGTCGCTGTTCGTTCAATGGCATTTCAACGTCGTTCCGCGGATTGGTCGGTTTGTCGGGGAAGGCCGATTTGCATCGGACCCGGGGCAAAACGTAGGACGCAAAAAGGCCGGTCGGTTAAAGTTAGCGACTTCAGGATAGTATAGCGTGCATTCGTTCGTTTCTGCATTAATTCGAGGAACTTCGTCGCGCTGTTCTTTTTACGGTATATCCGGAAATTGCGATGCAAATCTACAACTTACAGCGTTAATTTAAATTATTGGGTTATTTATTATATATGAAACATCGTTGTTGTATAAAAAATAAGTATCAAGTAATTTTTGCGAGCTAGCAGGAACTGTGTTTAACGGAAGCACTTCGCGCGCACGACGTTCGATAAAATGAAAGGTTCCTCCGGTTGAACGGAAAAGCAACGAGGGATCTTTAAAAAGAGCTATTAACTTACCGCGTTGCACTTAGGTATTAGCTGGCTCTAAGTCCGAGGATAATCGATTTGATAACTCCTCTCTGACATCTCCATGTTGATATAAAGAGCGATTTAATGACGCCAAAGAGTCTGACGTGTTTTAAATCGACTCATCCATCCAGCAGCGCTCGATCCCTTTTCCTTCGCGGCGCGCGCTATTATTAAAGCCTGTTGGTCTATTTCGAATAGTTCCGCCGCGTGCTGTGCTGCAAAGCGAGCGGGCAAAGCAGGCGCATTGTTGGCTTTATTGTAGGTATTCCGCTCGCTTCGAAACGCTCACTCGAGCCTCAGCAGGCACCAAGTTGTTGGAGAGACGGCACAAGATCAGTCGAGATCTAGCATGCCAACGAAACCTTTCTTCTCTTTTCTCTCTCTCTCTCTCTCTTTCTCTCTCTCTCAATCTGTTAGATCAGTTGATACTTGCTCGATGTAGGGTAATTTGCCCAATAGGTTACGTTAAACATGAAGACAAGGTTAAATCACTGAGACGGATGCTACAGCTCTCTAATGATTATTCTCCCTCTTTTCTTAGATACATAATGCGTATACTATAAAAGCGTGAATAATACGTATATTACTGATTATAAGTTTCGAGGGGAGTACAGATCATAATGGAAATCTTATTAAATGCCGTATCTTCTTCCGCAATTGTTTTATTTTTAGTTGATTCTAATCAAGTATCTCAGAAACCAAGCCATTCATTAAGAATTTCTTGAAATACAAGTTAACTTCAGAAATTAAACCAAGATTATCGTTTATTTTCATGTCTGAAATTTAATTCGCAAAACTACCGTCTGTTTTCGATCATAATTCGGTGAGATCTTCCGCTAAGGAAATGTCGACTTTAAATATTGATCGAAGAATACATTTTCGTCTTCTATTTCTCTTCCTCATATTTCTATGTGACCCATTTTGTGACGCATGATCGGAAAGTGGAATCTTGTTCTCGGCGAGGATAATATCTCTGTTAAGGACGTGGAGTTGTGATGGGAACGAGGACATAGACGTGCCTTGTGTCCTGGACCGCGTCCAAGCCACGAGGAATTCGGGAGTTCGCTTTCTGCGCGCGCAATACCGTCTGCGGAGTCACCATTATGCAAAGCATTCCATTCCGCGAGAGCCGCAGAATCCTCCAACTCGACACCTAGTCACTCGTGCACCCGACTCTTGCGGTGATGTTAACGATGAGAGCGATATTGAATGCTGTCGAGTCGTTTTTTATTTATAATACTTCCGCCTTTTCGAGAATGCCGTTTTCTCTCATTCTACAAAAATTAAGAAAACTAATTTTTAACTGACTTCAATTATCATGTTCAAATTCCAGTTAATTTTTATCTTCTATGAAGGTTGATTGCACATGTGATTTGGATTTATTTAATTAAATTTCTTTGAATGGACACAATTAAGATACATCGGATAAAGTAAATACTCTCTTAGAAATACTCTCTCTCGTAGTATTGTATCGCGAAAGGAGCGAAAGGGATTATCCGTTGTAGTTATCCGTTATCGATTATTTCAGTCATCCGTGACATTTGCATTTTCGATGTATATGTATAATAACACAATTCCTGGAATAACTGGATATCATACCCGAAAGACTCGTCGCAAATCGAATTGCTTGGTTTCCCCTAGGAATTAGCCACACGTTGATATTTGCGAATTGCAAGTATTTCAACGCTGTCGATGCAGCTCGTCCTCCGCGGTGAGATTGTAAAAATTTAACGCATTTAATGTAAGGGGGCGTAGCACAGTGCTGAAATAAATATCATAGTGCACGATGGCCGGTCGACCATGCGTGCACCCGTCTCTGGGTGCACCATAGGTCAGTGCACCGGTTGGAAATGCACACGCAAGAGAGAAAGAACGAGTATTGCATATTTTTGTGCCCGGTGACGATACCGCCGTCGCCGCCGCCGCCACCGCCGTCACTGACCCCAACATTTCCCGCGACACGAACATGAATACTACATAATGTCGCTAATAATCCATCTACGCGCTCTCGTAAATCTGTATACGCTGGAATAATAATAAATGCTCGCCGAATAACAAATGCCAATTATTCGAAATTACGTGCGATATTA
The DNA here is from genome assembly GCA_011638315.1 of Tetramorium parvispinum. Classification (NCBI taxonomy): domain Eukaryota; kingdom Metazoa; phylum Arthropoda; class Insecta; order Hymenoptera; family Formicidae; genus Tetramorium; species Tetramorium parvispinum. The sequence goes on from VBVR01003824.1 coordinate 13,673, forward strand.
CGAATAGTTGGATGTTAGATTTTTTTCATAATCATTTTAATTTATTGCTTATTCGAACGTTATCGGCAAAAGAGGTATTGTTAAAAATCAGATAATGTTTGACGAAAATTATAAAGAATTATTTTTAGGATTATATAAATTCGAATTAAATACAATTAATTTCTAATTGAGTATATAAAAGAAGATATTAGTCTATTAAAAGATTTATCGAAATATTTGTTAAAAGTGTAGAGATGTGAAAAGCTTTCAGTGGAAAAATATTATCTAAATGTAAAAACGCTTATTGGAATACTAATATCGATTCTACGGCTATTACCGAAATAGATTTTTCGTCGTCGTTTGATATCAATTTCGAGATGGCGGTGGCGTGGAATGAAGATATTTATTGTCAAAGATGTGGTATGCTTCCCGCGCCAAAAGATCCGCGTTCGATCGAGGATTTTCTGCTACGTCAGATAGTGCGCGCGATAGCCTTTTTGTATTTCCCTACACCGATTTTCACGGTGAGAGACCGACGTTCGTCCGACGTTGCTTTTTCCTCCCCCGCACTCTCGCGTATGGACGATAGATACTAGTCATTATTATTTCCCATTTATCTCCTAATCGAAATATATATCACGAGCTTTGCAGAAATAGCCAGGAAAGAAAACCTGCTACTCGCGAACGTGCTTCAGCGCGTATAAATCATTCGCTTCTTCGTAGCGCGCCGCATTTCGCGGCGTCGTCCATTTCGGAAGCGACGCAGATCAGATTTCGAGAATCCCGCTGAAATAGGTATTTCGCGATGTAATATATGCAGCCACGTTTTACTTGAATTAATTACATCCCAGAGATGCGCCGTATCGTGCTTTCCTTCGGTGAAACGTTAAACATTTTCCACGATTATCCTCCGATTTTCGAAAGAATTATTCAAACTGGAGCAATTATCCCGCAAGTATATATAGATTGTGTTCGATCGCCCGAAACTCTTTTTGCGAATCGCAATAGTGAAAAAGACAAATATATCCTTTGTGAATACCTATTGGCGATGGAACGCTTTTCGCAGGGAATAGTTTCGCCCTTTCGGGATATTGGATATCGCGGCTCCTGACTCTCGCATGCTCGAAAATGCGGCAGGAATAATCGCATAATCGGATAGTGCAGGTTACTCTCCATGCATCCTCTTCGGTATCCTCTCGTTTGGTTTTCATGCCGGTCTCGGAAGTTTGCATGCGATCCGGCAATTACGAAACTAGTTTAACTTCGTCCTGTGGAATTGTTAAGTAATCTCTTATCTGCACGCTTGTCGTGGATTATTCTCTGATTGCCTCTCGTTCATTTTTTTCTATTTGTCAAAAGTTTTCTCGCGGATGAAAAAAAAAGCATTTCATTTATTAGATATACATCGCGATTGAAAATCTCCGCCTTTCTTTTTCAGAAAACATTATATATGATTGATTAATTTATAATACACGTTTAACTTGAAATAAATATGAGATTTTATGCTTTTTCATTTCTTTCGCTAAATTACGCAAAACTGACATCTAACGCCAGAGAAAAATTAAAACAGAAAGATATATTCGACTATTTTCCAACTATTCTATCTAAATTAAACATGCATTGAGTAAATTAACACACTTTAAATTAATTAAACCATTATAATTTAACAACTTGTTTTTTTTTTACTTCAAGATATAAGAGCGTATAATAGGAAATCAAAATGCGGAAAGAACATTTTTGTTAAAATTTCTACGTTATTATTCGCGACGCTGTATTGCGAGAGACATCGACGTCGTCGTCAAAGTTTCGCGTCGTGGGAATTTCACGGCGTAATTGTAATTAGGGACAGTTAATGTTACATGTGGCAGGGGGACAGCCGGCGGGGTTATTCGGAGATTATGGAACGGTGGTATATCCCAGTGAATCCGGTCCGAAAGGACCTCTCGCTTGCCGACAGCGAAGAGAGTCTTACGAAGAGCGTCCTCGCGGCTCGGAAGTTGGTGAGTTACCAACTACTCGCCGCCTCAATCGACCGGATAATCTGCTAGCCTGTCTCGTTCCCTGGGGGCAGCAGCCTCTGCCGTAACTATGCTTGCGAGATAACGAGAAAGAGAGAGTGAATAGAGGGAAAAGATGACGGGGAGGAATATAGTTGTCGGTGAAACACGGACGACATCACGATAAGTCCTGTCGATGAACTATTTAAGAGTTGGTTACTCGAGATTTTATGAAAAGATTCTGCGAAAGGTCTGAAATTGGCAATGTAAAATGCGATTTTTTACAAAATTGATATGGTACCTATTTGATTATCCACAATTTGTTTACATCTGTCTGTGCATAAATAATCTATCCATCTTACAAAAAAATTTCATCAGCACTCTTAGTGCATTTTTTTTAATGGATGTGGATACACTTATATGGATATTGTATGTTGAAATCTTTGTTTGTTACGCATTTTGAGTGCCAGCTTCACAGATTTTCCTGCGAGGCATTCTTGCGCGATAATCTATTAGATTTCAATATTATCATTGATGTGGC
>VBVR01003825.1:0-16152 GCA_011638315.1 Tetramorium parvispinum
TTCTAATAAAAAATTTATATGAGATATATAATATATGAAAATTAATATTAAAATATTTATTCCTTTTTATTATAATATTATTACTTAAATTATTATATACTTAATAAGATAAATTATTTACTTTAATTTATTAGAAGTTTTTTGAGCTTGAAATAAAATAACGTTATTAAAACGATTATATTACAAGTTAGAATTATTATTTATAATTTTAGTTATTATATGTTTGACACGGAAAAAAATAATAAGATTTTTAATATAATTTATCTTTCATATTATAATTTTTAATGAACGTACCTTTTAATTTCTTTTGTATGTCATGTTTAACAATTGTTTCGGGAAGGACAATATTTAATACACAAACAGGCTGCTGAGGTGGTTCTCCTTTAGCAACTTTTGGTTCTCGCATGAATAACATCCTCGCTACTGGATCCAGTAACGGATCTTTCACTTTAACATGGAATGACAATCGATTCTGTCGGAAAGCCCTGAACGTGAACTTCAACTGCATACCAGACTTTGTTACTGGCACTAAATTCCCACTAAATTCAATATAAAGATCTTTCCCATCGAGTGCCTAATAAACGAATATTTATCAGATAATTAAAAATAATCATGCTGTATTGACAATTTTTACATAGTGATCTTATGGAAAAATGTATTATTACTAAAATCAAATAAATATATATCAACAACAGAATAAACATTAATATTAACTTCATTATCTTATTATTATCTATTAAAAAAAATTTTTAAGAAAGAAAATGTATTTAAATTTAATAAAAATTGTGTCTTGAAAAATTGATTTTTATTTAAAAAATTTTGATAGTTTAAACAATTAAAATAATTTAATCCTTGTTATGCTATATTATGAAATACCTCAACATCGCGACTTTTAACAATTTCTGTAAACTCCTCTTGTCTTTCCAATGTGTGCATGCCTTCTTTGCCATCAGTCATGCATAATATTCGCAATGTAGCTTCCAACACATCCATTCTCTTCGAATATATTATGAAACTACATAGAGAAAAATATTTGTTGATGTTAACGTGAGAATTAAAGAATTGTTGTCATAATATACATGAATAATAAAATATCGCTCACTTTGTTATGTATGGCACATGTAGGGATGCCTCATACAACTCCGTTGCCATTTTCGGTACTGCGCCAATATTCCTACAATCCATCAACCAAAATCTTGCTGAAACGGTAGTGGTGAATGATACTTTATCGTTCATGAAAGTTAACGGCGTTGATCCGGTAACGTCTTCCCATTGTGACTCGTTGGTTCCACCTAAAGTTAATTAATTTTTATCATTTCAATAACATTATTATTGAAACAAAAAATAAATTTATATATTAAGATATTTTTGTAATAATCTATATTTTGTTTTTTTAGTATTATCAAATTTTCTTACAATAATTAATTACTGAAAAGTAATATCCATAAATTAATTAAAATAATTAATTACTGAAAAATAATATCCATAAATACCCGCAATGCTACATAAGAGACGTAACGTAGGTGTCTCTCCACCATACTGGTTAATCATCCCCTTGTTCGCTGCTTGCGGCACGGGAAGCGTGAGAGTTATCGGTTTATGGAACTTCCGTCGTCTAGGTTCGATAGTGATCACCGGTGAAACGGCAACGCAATTGCCGAGCAATTTGGCCGTAAGTTCAGTCGGAATAACATGCGCCTAATACAAAAAAACAACCTTATATTCCTTGCCATTCGCTTATTTGTGATCATGTGACTGTCAAATTTATAAATTTAATCACCTGAAGGCCGACTTTGATTTTCTTCGTTAACGCTCCCGGTGGAAAGACGGCTTGCACGTGGTTCGCCACGCTGGATAACAAAATGCAACCCTCGGCACCGATAACGTGAACTTCTTGCTTGATTCTGGTTATGATAGCAAAGTACTGCGGAAAGTCTGTAGTAATTATGCGAGTAATTCTGTCCGAATGTGTAATACTCATCTGAGGATCTGAAAAAATAAATATTTGAGATGCACAAAATGAAATTTGATGTTAATATATTTTTTCTGAAATTATATACCGTAAGGCGTATTAAGAAGAGTATCATCGTTATCTGCAGAATTATCGTGTTCCTTCCACGTTTCTCCATTTTCACTTCGCAGGATAATAATTTCCCGTTCTTTCCCGCGAACAGACGCGAAGTGCGGTATGTCAATTAAAACGGGCCTAAAATCGATTTATTTTCATGTAAACTGAGAGTTTATGTATATATATATATATATATATATTTAGCATATTTAGCATTTTTTTATATATATCAGTAAGAGAAATATATATTTTGTACATAGATATTTTTAATGTATAATAAAATTGAGCATTTAAGTATTACCCTAAAAATCTTGCACCCACAGGACCCATCTCGATAATTCGAGTAGCAAGAGCTTCCCCTTCCATCAAAGGAGGTGGATTCGCCACTTTAGTTGCTTTTACTAATCTACAAGTTACGCGAATCGGCATCGTTGCTCTTCGAGGCGGTACAATAATACGCACACCGCTGTGTCTGCAGCCTTTCATGGCACCGCCACGTGCATCCACCAGAAAACTTATTAAAAATCTGTAAATCCGAATCTTTGTAATTCTATGCACTTGTTTACTCATATTTCTTTTCATTCATCAGTCAGTTATCCGCTGTTTTATACTTACGATCTGAAGTGCAGCTTCCTACAGAGAAAAAAACATACATTCTTAGATCAAGTCTGAATAGAAATCTTTAAATAAAAAATTTTTTAATTATTTTATTTTCAAATAAATAAATAACAATTATTCTACGCAATTACGTAATATATTAAAATTGTATGAATGTACATTATGTAGAACAGGAATTAATTAACACTTACCCCAGGTTCAGTCCATCGTTATCAAAATTTTCTGCTAAACAGTAATTATTGCTTTGTGTAAATTCTCGCTTTTCATCTCTTGTAACTAAAATGAGAATAATTATAAGTCTCAAACATACATTGATTTTTCAAAACCAAATTATTTCGTTCTACAAACCGCTTTATAATATTTGTACAGAACTAAAATACATACGTTCGAACAAAAAATATCAAAAAGATGATTTGAAAGATGAATGATTGGCAACTAAGAGTTCTTACATTTTTTACCTTGTCTGTGTACCGGATCATCCCTAGTAACGTCAATAGGCAACGAATCATCCCTCAGACTCTTCATCAAATCTGCTGTTAGATATCGATAAGGTTGTTCGCTAATTAATGCATCAGAACCTGAAAAGAGAAATTTTTCTTTGCAGAAAATTGAATTACGTTGTATTATTATTATTTGTATTTGTGCGTACGTACCTCCTTCGTCTTCCGAATCGGACATAAAACTAGTTTCTTGCAAGCTTTCTGGAGCTATTACTTTGTACTTTTCCTCCCAGTTTTTGTTATCCGGAGTCACGCTGTCGTAAGGCAATCCTTTCAGTACTTCCATCACAGAGATATATCCTAATTTTTGTGCTATGTTCAATGCCGTTAAACCATCCTACGACAACGGATTTTATAAATTTATCAAAATCTAATATTATTAGAATTTATATTCTATTGTGATATAAAATCTTTAATTTGTAATTTAATTTTATAAAAATTTGAATGATATTGTTTAAATATTTAATAATTTAAGAAGGAAGAAGCCTAGCTAATATAATTAAGCTCACTGTAGCCTAAACTAATTAGTTTAAAAATATAAAAATTTGTAAAATTATATATTAAAATAATACTTATACTTTAAGATTAATTATTATTATTAAATTAATAATAATTAAGCAACAAAACATTAATAAACGCTTATGTAATTGTATACATAGCAATAATATGTTGCTTACGTTAGTACGTGCTTTGTGTGAAGCATTTCCTTCCAACAAAGCAGTAACGATATGAGCATGACCCTGTTGGGCAGCTTGATGAAGCGGAGTGTAATTCTGATTAGTTCTAACATCAATCGTGGCGTTATGTTTTAACAAAAAGCGTATCATCGACAGATTTCCGAAGTGCGCGGCCACGTGTATCGGTCTATAGCCAGTCTCTGTTTGACTCTCGACATCAGCCCCGTTCTTCACCAAGATAGAGGCCACCCTAATGAAATCTTCTTGCGCGCATAAATGCAACGCCGTAAGTCCATTCTGATAGAATAACAATAATTTTGTAGATTCATAAAATGCATATTAAAAATAATGTTTCTCTCGAATATACTAAAAAGTATTATATGGTATACTTTAATATTAAATATTATTTAAAATGTTGATTTTTATAACTGCAAAAAAGAAGTTCAAGAAAAAAATATATATATGTCTTACGCAATATAATCGTAATTTCGCGGAGCAAAAAATAAATTAAATAAAGAAATATATAAAGACTCTGAGATTGAGTTAGTAGATCTAAAATCGAAATCTACAATGTGAAATATGTGAAATATTTGGAGGAAAAGCTGATTTACCTTGGATTTGTGATTAGGATTGGCACCATGCTCAATTAGCAAATTTGTCATATCATAGTGTCCTTTCTGCGCACTTAGATGCAACGGGGTGAAACCCGCTTTGGATTCTGCGTTTGCATTTGCCCCCTTATCCAAGAGACTAGAAGCGATGTCCATCTAGACGCATGAAAGAGATGGTTTTCGCAGAATAGTTAACAGCAGCAATAATAAACATTAGAGCAGCGTAAACATTCATGCGTCAGAGAAAACGTTTCAAGTGTTATATTAAAATTCGTCAGTTTCAAGATTAGTTTACCTGGTTTTTACGAGCAGCGATATGTAGCGGAGTGTGTCCATTTTGCGACGCAAGGTGAGGCGACGCCCCTTTTTCTAATAAAAGAGTTGCAACATTTGGATGATCATAGTGACATGCCAAATGTAAGGGCGTGATATCGTTCTGAAATGTCAAGCATACATTCTGCATAATTCAATGGAACCCGTTTGAAAGGTCAAAGATAATTTATGCAATATAATATTGCGTCATATAAAAAAATCGTATTTTTAGATAACATTTAAAAACAATTATTTTTTTTAGAGATCTATCACTTTAAAGTTCATTAAGTTCTTTGTTTAGAAATTTTATAGTTAATTGCAAAAATATAATATTGTGCAATTACTCATATGATAAGAAATAATATATTAAAGAAATAAAATTACTGCATAAAATAAAGAATATTGTGTTCTCTCTCTTTTTCTTTTGCCAAGCTGTTTGAATATATTTTTTACATAATTCGATATAATTTGCGTAGAAATATACACGAACCTTTCCTTGGACATCAAGTTTGCTTTCTTTTTGCAAGAGTATATTTGCGACATTCATATTTCCGTATTTAGCCGCGATATGTAAAGGTGTAAAGCCGTTTTTCGTTGCAGCTTTAAGAGAAGCATTATTCTCCACAAGAATGGCCGCCACCTGCTCGTCAAAAAAATTTTTCTGTTAAAAAAAATTCTTCGGAATCTGTCTTTGCTTGTACAAAAGCAGACGTTTCTTTTAATTATTTCAGATAATTTCTTATTACTTTTAAATAACGTGAGTAATCAATTCAATTTTTTATAAGAAATAAATTTTATGTTACTGTATTTAGTTTTTAGTATTTAGTATTTATGTTACTGTATTTATATCACTGTATATAGAATGAATATAAAACTTGAAATAATATTACTCGTACTAAGGTTAATGTAAATTTTGGATTACCTTTTACAGAAAAGATTAGCAATGAGGAATTGATTAAAAATCAATACATTCCTGTGTCTGAGCGACATGACACAGTTACGAAAATAACGGTAAATTTCACAAATTGGATTTAAATTATCGGAATTAGATTAATGTTTATTTAATGACTTTAATCACGTTTGTACGAAGTCTGCGAAAGCGTTAATGAATTAATTATGAGGCGCGTAGAAATAAGGGGAACTTAGATACTTTTAGTTTGACGCAACGCTTGACAATCGATATCGAGCCTTGGAGGAATAATGCGATTGCCAAATGTCACGGGGTGAAATTACGTCCAATCTGGCTACCTTCGTGTAATGAGATTATTTGATAATAAAAAAAAGTACATGATAAGGAAAAGGGGAAGAGAAGCGGCGATAAGATAAGCAGAACAGATTTCGAGAAATGTAGAGAATTATGAAATTATTATGCGTAAAAATGAAGAAATAAGGTAACATAAAGAATAAACAACGTAACGAAAAAGTTTATTACATAACGGAGATACAATGAATGGATAAAACGTAACATAAAATGTATAATCAACGTAAACAAAATTACATTAACATAAGGTGTAAAACAGAATATGTGCGAGATGTGAACCAACGATGCGAACGAGAGTGCACAGATATTAACAACGATAACGACAAGCAGTGTCCGCAGCAGCTCTCTTTCTTTCTCTCTCCAGGCTAAATAAGGTACTCGCGTTTCCGAGTCCAGAACAGGTACGTTCTGTTTTGCGTGGCGATGTAATCCGCTATTTGCACGCACTCTTTGTACATTACCTCCTCTTGACCCTCCTTCGCCGCGATATGAAGGGCCGTGTACATATCTTTCGTAGCGGTGTCCACAGCCGCGCCGTGCTGCAGCAGCAGCATAACGATATCGATATTTCCTAGTCGGGACGCTATGTGAAGCGGTGTTTGCTGTTCCTACAAAGTAAGGACAAAACGATATTAGAAAATGTGATGGAAATTAATTTCTTTTTTACAAGACAATAAGGTGGAAGCATGAAAGTGATGCTACGATGAGACTCGTGATTAAAAAGGTTTATTTACAAGTCAAACCATGTGTTCGTATTATTGTGCCTTCAAGAATTACGTGTTTGAAGAAGAAAGCGTGAAAGACAACACTAGATTCGTCTTACTTGCAATTGGAAGATCATACACTTGAAATTTTACAAATCGCCAGTAGGAGAAGTTAAATTTGAGCTTCGGTATATGAGACTGGTTAATGGCTCATGCTTTTGTATAAAGGGGTGCGTATGAGTGATCATTTGTATGTATATGACTTTCTAGATTATAATTTTGAATTTTAGGAGAGGTACTCGCTGTCGCGCTAAGCTAAAATACAAGCAGTATTCATTGGCGGTAGGCTCGAGAAAGCGGCAAGAAAGGGGGGGTCGGAATCGGTTTCGGAATGCAACACGCTCTACTTACCCTTGCACGAGCATCGACTTTGGCACCATTTCTTAGCAAAATTCGAATAATGTCTGTTTGATTAGCTCTAGCTGCCAGATGCAGGGGTGTTTCACCCCTAACAGTTGGCACGTCAGGATTGGCTTCATGCTGCAGTAGGAATATCACGATATTCATACACCCCATAAAACTGGCCACATGTAATGGAGTCAGTCCGGACTGCAAAACACACGTATTCTTTGTTAATATTTCGACTCTTCGATATGACTCCAGAATTAATTTCCATCGATTTTTCTTTCTATCGTTGTCGTTACCGTTTCAGCAATCAGTGTCACGAGAATCGACGAGGTAGAAATACATAAAAATGATCGTGACAGAAGAAGATTAATTAATTAATTAAACCGATTAATTTTGTCAGTTTTATTATTAAACGCACGACCCTTTAACCAGTCTTTGAGTTTTACCGATCGATTTTATTTTTGCGGGGCACAGAAGGGCATACGAAGATTGTTCTTAATAACGTTAATTACCATCAACGTGCGACACATATCAATGTGACTTTTCAATTGTACTCCGACTATACGTTCGCGTGTTAAAACGATCATTTTCTGTGCAAATGCGATCGATATCACAATTCGGCTTCGTAATATTCCATATTCGGACTCGTTGCTATTGACACTATGTGAAAACATTTTGTGATTTACAGTTGCGAAGAAACATTTATGAAGAAAAAACCATGATTGCGAGATGCTTGACAGTGCGAACGAAGAAACGTTGCGTTTACCTCCGTGGTCGACTCGATAGATGCGCCGTGCTTCAGCAGAAGTTCTACCACTTTGATGCGGTTCTTCTTGCAAGCGATATGGAGCGGCGTGAAGCCATTCAGAGCTCGAGCGTTCGGATCGGCTTTACGATCGAGTAGCAACTTAGCTACTCTAACGTGGCCGCAGTGTGCGGCAACGTGGAGCGAGGTCAGATAGTCGATGGTCACTTCGTCCACTGGCGCCCGATGGTACAGCAGCACTCTTGCAGCGTCCACATGGTCTGCTTGAGAGGCCATGTGCAATGGTGCGAGCCCATTCTGCGAAGAAGATTATTCTTAATTTAAGACAAAAGAATGAATCCTAATGATTCTGTAAATGTTCACAAAAAGAATTAGAACATTTTGATAATTAAAGATTTTCAACAATAGCTTCAAAACTGCAATTTTAATCTGAAGATCTTATTTTTCAGTTTTAATATTTATTTTCTTTTATAATTGGCATTATGTCGTAAAGATGTTAAAAAATAACGAGGAAGATATGTGAGCAAAATTATTTGAAATTTTCAGACTGATCGATATCGAGGACAAATTTAGCGAAGCAAGTTTAGCGGAGCGTTTATTAGAATGTATACCTTAGTTCGCGCACTGATCGGCGCCGAATTTTCAAGAAGCGTGCTGACAACCTGTTCGTGTCCCGATCGTGCTGCACAATGTAGTGGAGTTAAACCGTCACTGGTTTTGGCGTCGATTTGCGCCGAATTCTCCAGTAATATTTTAACCATATTGTTCTTGCCCCACTTTGCTGCCACGTGTAGCGGGCTTATGTTATGCTGAGAAAGAATATTAAATTTAAATTTATTTTAAAAATAATCAAAAGAGAAAGAGAGAGAGAGAGAGAGAGAAAAAAATATATAATTTATTATTACGTGTAATGTTAAAAACATAATCTTAGTATTTTTATTTTAGATCGCAATTCTACATCTTTAGAATACGATTTCAATTTCAATAAATGTAGGTCTCAAGTTATTTTTAAATTATCCCGTGTAATTATTTTCGTCATAGAAATCGTCGAATGTACTTTACCTTAGCTAAATAATTTACATCGGCTCCTCGTTTTATTAATAACCGTGCTATCTCTTCGTTTCCATAATGAGCGGCGATGTGAAGAGGGGTGAAGCCACTCTTCGATGTCACATCGGGCTTATGGTCGTTCTATAACATTTTCAATCGTTACTCCGATATAATATTTTAAATCGCTCAATTATTTTATATTAATTTAATTCAATTAATTTTTGTTTGATATACAGATTTGCTTTAAATTTACTTGTAAGAGCAGGTCAGCTGCTTTGCAATCGTCCTTTTTCGCGGCGATGTGGAGTGCCGGCAATCTGACCTTGCCCTTCGAATCGTTCTCCAGGAGTACGCTAACAACTTTATCGTGGCCTTGTTGCATCGCCACAGCGAGCGGTGTAAATCCATCCTGAAAAACATTAAAAGAAATTTAATTTTTATCAATAAGAAAAGTCTAAAAGCTTAGATTGTTTAATTAAAAATATAAGAATTTAAAAAGAAATTTTTTATATAATTCTTATTATACATAATTATATATAAATTCCAGTCTATTAAAAATTTAAAACAGTTCCAATGCAGATTCTCTTCACTGCTATCGGAAAAACGAAAATAATTTCTATAGGAATACAAAAATTGAGCTTATTGAATTACAGTAGCATATATTTGTAATAAAGTCACCTATTTCAACAAAATATAGATCAAGCTTACCTCAGTCGCGAGACTTTGATTCGCTCCATTACTGAGCAGGAGTTTGACGACCTGGTCGTGATTCTCCTGCGCAGCCATGTATAAAGGAGTGAATCCATTTTGCGACTGGATATTAACCGCGGCACCATATTGAATAAGTATATTGACTATTTCAGACTGGCCAGCTGGAAGTAAAACATATAGACAAAATTGTATATAACTATAATTTAATGTGCATTTTGTGCAATGGAAATTATTATCATTATTTTTTTTACCTAACGATGCTATATGTAACGCCGTATTTCCTTTTTTCGTCGCCGCATCGACCTTTGCACCCCTTTTTAATAACTCGGTTACTATCTCGACGTGGCCATCCTTCGAGGCTAAATGCAAAGCATTTAAACCATTCTGCAATGAAGCACAAATTAAATTTTATCATTATCGTAATTAAAAATATTTAAGTTATACTTAATTATTTTATTAAAATTTTTAATTTTTAATTTTATTAAAAATTGTGACAAAAATTAAAATCAAATAATTAATTTCAAATTAAACTTTTGTTTAAGTTCAAATTAAACTTAAATAAACTTTTGTTTTATACACAGTTACTAATATGAAAATTATTAATTATGAAATTTAACTGTTTGAAATCAAGTTTGATTATGCAAAAATTAAATATGACGATAAAATACTCTAAAATATGATAAATAATTTAACATTTATATTCAATGCTTACCGAGTTGGCTGTATTAATATCTAAATCGGTATCGAGAAATTCGACCACTTTCTCGAGGTTGCCGGACCGAGCAGCGCGAAGAAATGCTGTCGTGTCATCAGCCTAAATGTAAATATTTTATTCTATAATAAACGACTGCAGAGTGGAAACATTTAGAGGTAGAAAAGACAACATGGAAAATAAAGGGGCAGCGTTTAGCAAAGTTTAATAAAAAAAAAAGACGAAGATGCATAATATGGTTATTTATATAGGTATGATGTACAAGTAACCCAGTTTGTGACGCAACCCTGTCCTTTTTCTTTTACCCTCGCGCATTTAACACTTTGTGCTCTTCGTTATTATCCTTTTCATTAATCACTGTTATTTGCACTCCAAAGTAGCATAGGAACAAGCGTGTCAAATATTTACAAAAGCTCATTCTTTTCCTGTAAATAGCTACGAAACTTTTCAAGACCTGCATAAATTTATAGACAACAAAAGCTTGAAGAAATTTAAAGAAAAATTATTCCGTGAAATTAATCAATCTTAGATTAGCAATCCATAATACATGGAGTATGAAAAAATTAAAGGAAATTTAATCGAGGACAATTGATTTTCAAAAAAATTGGAAAGCCATTGCGAAGCGTTATTAATCCACGATTAAAGTTAACTCGAACCAACTAATGATTTTCTGGCTTTCTCGAGGAACAAGAGTCCCGTGTATCTCGCCCCTTCTATCTACCCGCTGTGAATCATCACGATAAGGAACCATGTCGGCCAGGTGGTCTGCTCCGCATCAGCGCTATTTGCGCGCGCGCGCGCGCGCGTGCTATACTTTCTCACCCTGACCTTTAACCGGTATCTCCCGCCGGCTCTAACACGGTCTCAATCTAGCGCTTAACGAATCGCGCCTTTATAGCTTTTTCGTCGCTACTGCCGCATTCCTCTTTGACATCGATGCGCCTCGTATTCGCCGGCTGTCGCGCCTGAACGCCCCATCCGGTCTGTTTCGCGCATCGCCCTGATAGCCCACCCTCCTTCTACGCTCTTTCCGCTACCGCGGGGAAGTTCTGCTATACTTCATTGCTAATAAAACTACAATCAGAAATTGGTATAATTTTTGGCACAATTCAAGCTGAGATTTTCAACTTCTTGGCAGGCATAAAAATAATTTTTATAATAATGAAAACGTAACACAGTACTATCGTAAGACGTATCGCTCCCCTTTTAAATACGGTATCGGAATTTGTGCTCCATAAAAGTAACAATGTCGGATTGTTAAAAACATTAACTAATCTCCGGCCGGCTATTGCGATTTTGTTGTAACTGTATACAGCATATCTATATAGTACACACTTCTCGACGCTCGTGAATCACGGTATCACGCGTCCCTTGAGGAACGACGAATCTTGCGATTGATTCTACAGAACAGGGAGTTAGAGGTGCTCAAAAATTCCACCGCTCATTGTCTCCTTCGATCGGTCAATTCGGTGCGGACGGGAAAGAGGGTGCACGCACGAAGGAGAAAGCGAGTGGGAGAGGGTGAGAGAAAGAGAGCGCGAGTGCCGGCTCCGACTGCCGCTACACCGCTTCCGCCGAAGACCATACCTGACTGGTATTGTCGGTGACCATTTCGACTGACGGCTGGGCCAGGAAAAGCACCTCACGACCGCACCGGGGGCCCGACGCACCGTACGCACGCACGAGACCGCTCGGCTCTCCTTCGACACCGACCGCGCACGTTACACCACCATTTGTGCACACGTCCCTCGGGGGTGCGCACGGTAACGCCAGGCGAAGAGAGCGTCAGGCGGTAGGAGCCGCCCTGCGGGAAACACGCAACGGCGCAGAATCGAGCGACAACGATCTCGCATATAGAGGGAACACCACACGGGGGTGGCTTGCACCGGGGGATGCGCTGCCGGCTCGCTCGCACCCTCCCCGAAGGCACATGCGTCGTCCGTCTTCCTGCCGCCGGTCCCACTCGCGCCCTTTTACGACTCTCGCATTGTGCCCGCTTTCTCTCTTACTCCCTGTCATATTGCTGCTGTTTTAGTCAGTAAAAATCTTTTTTGCCCTTCACATCCCTCTCTCCTTTCCTTTTATTGTTACTTTTGGAACCCTGACAGATCGGCACTTGGAGTTACCGCAGGATGGATATTGCGTTCTATATTTTTAATTCGATATTTTTAAAAGTAATATTTATGGAATATTTTTGAATAATTTACGTTTTGTGTTAAAATATACATGCATGTATACATATTTTTAATTAAACAAAATATCTCGAATAAAATTTTTATTTATTTAGGAAAATTATTAAATTTATTTAAGTTATTGGACTGACATAAAAATATCTATCTAGATCTAAAATAGGAAGAAGCACAAAAAGAATTCATTAATTTATGTCTGCTCTGTAAAATCAATTATTCAATCTGCCTTCGATAGAAGTTGAAATAGTTTCTTGATATATTTCACTTTTTCTTTTGTTAGGCATTTTAGTCTGAAACATAATAAGCCTTCTCTTATTTCTCTTCACGTTTCTCATTTTCTCCTTGCGCTATCCCTTCTCTCCCGATCTGATATATGTTGGGGTGCGCAATGAGACAGTTTATGGAGACATTATAAGGGTGCGATATAGCATCTAATGGCTATAGAATTACCATTGAGTTTGAATTACCGACGGGAAAGGTGGAGAACGATTTCTGCGAAAGAAACCGTACCGGCGACAGCGCGCACTTTCTCGTGCGCAAGGTGTGTACGATGGGCTGCGGAGATTGCAAGTGATACATTTCGTATTCGAGTCGCCACGTGCAAACACCGTCCATGCCCGGAGCTATCCTTCTTTCAACCGGCGAATGTAAAGACACGTAGCGGAATATACGCAAGATTGAACTGGGAAAGAATTGCTACTCAATGCAAAACATCTTCTAAAACCATGGAAGCTCGAGCTAATGGCATACATATCGTAGAATTTTAAAAAAGAAATTGCGAAATGTAAGAGCCTGATACATGAGAAATGAAGCCACGTGCTATGATAATAATTATAAGATAAATGAAAAATAATCGAATTATAATTTTAGATACATGAATACATTTATACGCATTAAACGTAGTTTTTTAAGCTAGCTTTATTTTTCAGCATTTAATTCTTTAGTTTCCTTCTTAAATCTTTGTATGTTTGATAAGTATTGAAAAATACTATATTAAAAGATCCGTTTGTTTATCAAATTAAAATGTATTGATTTATTAAAAATATTTTGCTATTATTTAATATTTTGGAATATGGTGACTTTAATCTATATTTTTAATTTAAGTGACAAAGTCGAGACTAATTTTACATCATTGAGGATAAATTGATTAATTTTTAAATCATTCTTACCTTTCTCCTTTTTCTTATCTTCTCTTATCTTTAATATTTACAAGAACACGGTATTTTAATTCTATTACATTGCATGTCGGATATGCAATTTCATTGTATATCCTTTAATAAAATTATTTAATAAATATCCAAAACTAACGAATTCATATTCTATAATGTCATCAAATAAACACAGTTATTATCAATCGATTAATTAATACCAAATAATCTAAGACAACAATTATATTGACATATCTTACTGTTTATATTTACGCGGTTATACATAATAACATTTCGTTTGTGCAAGTTATTGCAGGAACTTGAAAGAGCGCGATGTCCTTAGAAAATAATTTCGTTTCGGTAAACGATAACGTCAACGTCCTAAATCGCATCTTGAGAGAAATAAGCAGCATGTCGTTGCACATTGCGATCAATAAAATCTTTACAGCCGAGCTTGTGTGGCCGCAAGTAGGAAGAACAACGTTATGTATGTATGCGCGTCACCCCGTCGCATACATCCCTCGATACAACCTTGCACTCGCGTGACTTCATCCAAGGCCGCGACCCCCCGACTCCAGCATGCTGCCACACTTCTCGTACCCTTAATTCTTTGCGCACCAATCGGCTGTGAGATTTTACGGATACATATAGAGGTTCTGCCCTTATTATCGCGTCGAGCAATTTATTTTCTATGCAACATTGTCGACAATAATTCTTGATCGAATTCCTGTCATCTGTGAAATTAAAATTATTTTCGTGTTGTTCGCATATGCTTGCGAGTGTAAAAAGATATCGTGAATTTTTATTATCGCGTCGAACAATTTATTTTCTGTGCAATATTGTCAATAATAATTCTTGAGTTGCTATCAACTATGAAATTTAAATTACTCTCGTGTCACTTGCATGTAAAATATGAAAAGATATTGTAAATTTTGTTATATATATGTACATAATAACAAATTTATTATTTATGACAATCTTGCTAAATTGATTGCCGATTGATTGAAAATTATTGTTAATAATTTTGACAAATAAAAATTTATCATTATCTCTGAAAATAGGAAATTAAAAACATAGTTATAAAAAAATAATGGAATAAAAAAACAATGATAAGAAATACTTGTACGTGAAACTCTCATTTCAAACTGTATTGTGGAAATAATTTTTAATTTGCGGAAAGCGAAGCACGCGAAACACAAATAACTTTTTTCTCTTGAGAGTAGCAAGCATTGAAAAGTATAATAATGATTCAGTAAAGTTACAGCGGCAAAAATGTTGACACAGTATCCGACAATTACTTTTTTAAACATACATAAATAACGGAGTTTTCGAATACTCTGACAAATTATTTCTAAAAATAGTATCGAGCTATCGTTGACTGGACAGTGTCCAATAATCACCACGAGCGAAGCTCGATAGCGAAATGTCAGCTGATTCGGCCATCTAATATTTATTTATTAATTTTACACCTACTATTTTAGTCTACATCATATTTTTCATAAAAATAGAAGTTAATCTTATGCAGCTATTTATGCAGCTGTACAATGCTGGCTTTAGACATATTTAAGTCGCAATTATTGCAAAGTATGTCAATCGGTAATTTATCAACCATGTTTATTTAATGTAAGCAGGTGTTTAGAGATCTTGAAGCTATAGGGAATTGTTATATAAAATGCTCCATGTCAAGATTTTCCGCATACACAACAAAAAATTTGAAAAGGAAGTTGAAAAGGGAAGCTGTTGTAAAGGCGATGGATACTAATTGGTATGCGTCTTTACCTGGAGCCTAATGATCGGTGGGAATGCCTCTTCTTTCGTCATTACTAAATAATAAACGGTATATTCTCTTTGACAAACTCTACGCACGCTCTGTAAGCACCATGCTGAAGACGTAGACTGCCGGATATTAATAGAATTCTATGTTATTTTTGTTAAAACTCCTATACGTCGTGCCTTTGTTAAGTAACAGCAAACTTTACATTAATAATCAAAGCTAGTACATCACGTGAATTTACGGATATAAGGTTTATATTGAAACAATTAATACGTTTTTTTTATTATCTGTATATGCTATATATTGCTGATTATTATTTAATATAAAATTAATCATAATTATTGTGATAATTTTTTACTTATAAACGATAATTCAACGATGATTATTACAAAATCGACTGGAACAAATTTTTTCATTGCGTAAAGTTATAGTTTGTTTCATTGGACACGTGCATAGAATAAATTTTTATTTTTATGTAAGTAAAGTGAATATTATGTAGAAAAATAATTCTTTTGTACAGTTTTAAATTATTGGTGATTCATTTTTATTTCGGATTGTATTATTATTTTTGTATTATTATCATATGTCTATTATATTTGCAATAATAGAGAACAATGTATTGGACAATATTCTATAATAGTAT
>VBVR01003827.1:0-16184 GCA_011638315.1 Tetramorium parvispinum
GTCTAAATGTTTCTTAGAACAATTTAGACAATCCGGAGCATCTGTACATACGTCATCTGTACATTCGCATCTGTACATTCGCATCTTGAGATGATGACATGTTACTCACTATGGAGAGACCGTAATACAATAGACTATTGTAACGTATTAAATTTTAATCTTATTTTCTGCGAATGGAAGAAATTATCGAGTCTACGGACGTAACAATATTAATACAACAATTTATCTGATTAAAATAAAGAATACAGAAAAATACTTCGTTAAATTTACCTGAGACTCAATAGATTCTTCGATTAATATTAATATTTTGCTCAGACAAAAATATATTATAATGCGTATCTCACCTAAACCACTGGGACGTGACAGATGGCACTTCGGCAGGTCAAAGCACGATACTAAGGTTATAAATTGCCATTTTTCCTATCACCATACTATGTATCGTACTTGAGATATCACTAGTATGTAGAGATGGAAAATTACCGTCAGATTTAAAAATTACTGACACTACGGTAAAATTACGGTAAAATTGTAATTTATCGGTAATTTTGGTAAAATTCATTTTTTTATAATTTTATATACAAATAGGCATTTACAATTTATGAACAACTTTTTTATCACAAAGATAATTTAATAATTTAATTGGTAAAAATTATAAGCTAAATGAATAAATTCGTATAATAACGTTTTAAACGCTCTTTAGTTCGTAGATGTCTGAACGGCATTAAGGTGAGAGAATGTAACAGACACTCAAACGAAAAAGAAATGAAAATTAAAACAAACATTTAGGACATTCACAGATCTTCGGAAGGGGTAACCTTTTGTGAATATTTACCAAAAAAAATTTTTATTTATCTAAATTAACCCTCTTTGAGCTTTACGAGTGCATATAAAAAATCTTTTTTTTTTCTATAATTTTTAATAAATTACCATTTTACCGAGCATTCCAAAATTACCAGTAATTTACCGTAATTTACTGGTAAAATTACTGTTGAATTCAATCATTTTCATCTCTAGTCATACCTGAACACGCCAATATATATGTATACAAATACAAATACAAATACATGTAAAATGTATAAGTATTATATATGAAATGACAATGTTGACTTGGTTAACAGCGAATTTTAAAAAGCGAAATACGTACGAATGGCTTCGTCGTGATGGCTTGAGTTTCTTGTCAATTTGCCTTTTACCTCGTCGATGACGGCGATTTCGCGTGCAACGAGAGCGGGATGCAGATACGCGCGCGTATGTACCAAATTTCTCTCGATCGCGCAAGGTGCAGAATTTTCGAAAATTCCGCGCGGATACAAATACAAATCTTGGCGAGCGGTCGCTTGCAGCTTGCACCTACATATATTTAAGGTGCAAAGGAGAGAAAATAGAAAACTGCAGATGGAACTCGTTCTCGATTGCACGCGCGCGCGTGGATGAAATTAAAATGAAAAACGCGCTCAAGTGGATATAGAATAATTCGATATCGCGAAGAAGAAATTAAACTTGAAATCCGTTATCTGTGCAAATCGAAGCGAACAAATAGAATCGCAAAGTGAAAGTTACGAGAGCACTTGGTTATCGTTTTCGCGGCTGACGGAAGATCAGCTTTGAGTGAACTTTGGATGCCTCGCGAGAGAGAGAGCTAGAGAGAGAAAACGTATGAACACTCGAGTTGGCTCTGACTAGATCGGCTTTCCACGACCGACTGAAGATAGCGACAAGACAATTAGTATTTCTCGACTAGTGTTTTTTTTCTCTCTCTCTCTCTCTGTACGAATCATATCGAATTGCATTCGTATACTGCCGCCGGAGCAGAGTGCAGCCGTGCAGCGGTGCAGCGCGCAGCGTAGCGCAGTGCGGGGAGCGAACACGCGCGACATGCTTTCGTGTTATCTTCTCTATCCCGCGCGTTACCTTGAAGCTCGTCCCCGATCTCGCGGCGAAGATACCGGTCATCATTCACATACCGGCCTTCTTCCTCCTTTGCGAATTTCGGCAAACTTTCGCAACACCTCTCTTCCAATGGAATTTTTTGTTTCCCACAATACCGCACTTTGAGAACGACTTCAAGTACAAGAGGCTTTGTTCTCAACTAAAAAAACTGCAAGAGATAACGAACGAGTAATTTTACCCGATAATCAACGCGAGAAATATCGCGCATGTTAAATGAAACACGTATTGACGCGTTGGCATTGTGGCGATATACATACATACATACTTGTATCTAATATTTTATTATTTACCTGCATCTTCGATGCATTTGAAAGTTATAAATGCGCGAGTCGCATCATAGGCATCATAGTATAATTGTAACATTAGTGAAAATCATCTTAGCACACGTATTACTGAATACATTTCAAATATTAATTTTGTAATTATTGTAAAAATCTTTGCAGCATAAAATTGTTATACAATTATTATTCAATAGTAAGAAATTTTTTTTACTTTTTATTTTTTACATAACATTGCATCATTATTTTGTTAATATTTAGAATTTATAAATTGCAAAATTCTATTTCAGCAAAAAAGATATGCGTTTTGCAAACTCGTCTTATGACACGTCGTGCGAAATGCGCGGTGAATGGAAAGATGCACGACGTGTGCATTTATTGCAAAAGTTTCCTATCTGAGGTGTATTACATTAGGTACATTATATGTATGTATGTATACATATATGAAATGCATTTTCGCAAGTGTTTGGGGTTTTTAGTCTCGGCGTCCTCGTTTTTTAAATTTTCACATGGCTTAACCCTAGATGCGACTGAAAGGCCATAGCTTTCACAGAACGCGGCCGAGCCTCGACCCGACCAGTCTAGGTAGTAAATGTCAAGTGTAAACAAAAGGTACTTTTCAAGCCGCTTGCTGCAAAAGGAACGTGCAAAGAGGAATCGAAGAGTGCGCGCCAAGTGATCTTTATTTGCGAGTGAGAGTGAGAAAAAACAAACTGGCTCCAACTCCTCGCTCCTCGCTCCCGCGTCGCGCTGTTACGGACGTTATGTAAATACACTATGTAACAATGTAATTGTTCGCGTGGATAAACTGCTTTTCGTTTTTTTTATTCTTTCAGGAACAGGATGTACGATATGCGACGCCAAGTACATACACACATGTACATGTACATGTTTATCGATCGCGTGCCAAAATCTATTAAAATTCTATCAAAATTTATTATATATCGCGTAAGGAAACGCGATAGGAACGAGAAGAGATATTTGAGATTGTGAGATTCGCGTGAGACATTTAAAATTGTTCAAGCTTCGGCTTCAAGCGTAAAACATTGACGTTGACATTGGATGTATGCGTGTTGCGAAAAGAGAGAACGTGAAAGGGAAATAGATCAATAATATACGCGGAATTGCGAAAGTATGTCTCAAGTAAACAAACGAAAACGAGTTATCATTTTGCACGGTCTTAATCTCATGCCGCGATCTCTCATCCAACATTTTGCCGTTGACACTTGTAATCCCTCCCTGTAATCCCTTTCGTACATTTTCTCTGTAAGCTTATGCCTCGATACTTTGAATCGTTACCTCGTTTAATACCTCCTCTTTGTGTCTCTTGAAATAAACAATGAAACAATGCTATCTATAATTGCCACTGCCTTTGCAGTCGTTAACCGAAGCATCTCGCGAATGATGAACCTACCTACCCAATTTTAGTACGCTCCAACTACGAGTTTACCGAGAATTTCGTCTCTCTTTCTCTCTCTCTCTACAAATCAATTTCTCTTTTAATTTGTCCGCACGGAATTGTATTCAGTATTGTATGAGAAAACAAAACAAAAGTAGAATAAGACGAGATCGACCGTCGACCATTTATGTGCGTCAATGTATATCCCGTTGGGTCGACCTTGAGATATATCGCCCGATAATCCTGTGAAGAGCATAATGATTCATAATTTGTCCGAGTTATAAAACGGATAGATATAAGCTGTAGATGTAAGAGATTAAAGCACGCGCATACTTGTGCATGTATCATGCTTGCTTGCTCTCTCTCTCTCTCTCTCTCTCTCGCGTGCGTCGCATGGCAGGCAGACTGATCAAATTGGAACTAGATTCGACGTGTGGAAAAAAATAAATTCATCTCTTTTATTTAATTCAAGTATATATGTATAAGTAGTTATGAATGTTTAATCGGTTACAATCTGTCCTGTCTCTGGATGCAATCAGGCATGGCCAGTGCAGGTACACGAGATTGCGCGCGTCCACATTATATATCTAACCCACCACGCACATTAAGCGCGATCACAATTTATCACAACGTAGATGAGCTTACGGCAAAGCTTGGGCATACGTACCGTCGTCTTGTGCGACAGGTCTCGACATTTCACAATGTATAATATATGTCATTGTAAAATCGTAACGCGTACTTATGACTTGAGAATCGGACTCGAGATATCGGATCTACCTCGCTATCGAAAGCTGTATCAACTTTATGAGACAACTTTAGGTGGATAATGTGTCTTACAAATTCAAGTATAAGAGATACGATCGTAAATACAATTTTGTAAACAGCTTTATCTGCAATAACTCTGTAGGAGAATACAAGTGTTTCGCGCGCGCGCGTTTATATATCCTACGCTATATAATAAATTTTCATAACGCGATTAATCTCATTTTTTTTATCTTTAAGAGCTGCTTAATATATAGTGTTACCTATTTTTCAAAATATCTCTCTCTCTCTCTCTCTCTCCTTTTTTTTCTTTGTACAATAGCCACATTACGGTAATCTCTAAATCCAGTCTCACGCCGTGTATCGTACGTCAGTAGAGATTCTTCTCTCGCGCTTCTCTTTAGCAATCTTTCTTTGATTCGTCAAAAACTTTATCTACGTCCAACTGTGATAAAATCTCGTCGTCCGAGTCGTACTTGTCACCCTCGTTATCATTAGTAAAATAGCTTATCAGAGTTTTAGAGTTTTCAATGTTGCGTTTTATTTCTGGCACGGTGGACATGGCGTTTACATTCGAATCTTTACATGCCGTACTATCGTGAGGCGAGAAGCAATTTTCACGCGAGTAATGTATGCCAGCACGAGCGTTTACATTAGTGTTGCATTTTTGTAAAGTCTGTGGCATGTGTCGCTCTTTCGTTTGCTTTTGAAAATTTACTATCAATTTTTTCTTCATATTTTCCATATTTTCCACTTGCAAGTTACACCGCTGAATTTTACTGGCTCGCGAAATACTTGTATTTAGCGAATGATCCAGGCCATCCTGCTTCTTCAAACTCGTAAAGTCGCAGTCGGTGGTAAAGAAGATGTCCATACTATCTAAATCGTCGGTATCCATCGACGAATTGAAACATCCAAGCGTTTCTTGGCAATTTTTGCCTCTTCCAAGAGTTGCCTCCCCACAGCTATCATACTTATCATTTGTCGGATGTAGTAGCGACGTCGTCGCCAATTCAGCTTGGCGAGTCTCGTTCCTAAGACTAGCGGAATCAATGGAGGAACTAGCTTGCCGAGACGCATTACGATTCTCACCCATCTTTTGCAGTCTAGAGAGAGAAGCTGGCCTATGATCGTTAATCCCGTTTGAAGCATGGGACAAGATGCTTTCCATAAAAGATGTACTTACAATTCGGCCTTTCGCCGAATATATGGCCAACAAATTTACGAGAGACACTAAAATATGATATTTATTCGTTACTACGTACGTTGTAGTTTTTATTAGTCCTACATCGCGTAAAAGGATAACCACATTTGGTTCTAATATACCGGGATAAGTCAACGGGATGTCACGATGAATAGTGCCTTCTATACTGCCCGTCGAATCTTTCAATACGACAAACGGATCGTCGTGACTAGGATCCACCGAATCCAATACACCGGCTATAAACCTTACTTTTGTACTATCGCACCGACTAGCATTCGCTTTGTCCTTAACAGCGGAAATGTTGTAATCCTGTAAAAAATCCTTCGGCAAGTCGTTCAACAAAAGTTTCCAAGCTTTCTCTCCAGCCAAGTTTTTCTCATCTTGGGACTTGATCTCGATACTCGATCTCGGCTTGGTTGCCGCTTTACTTTTCTCCAATTCTTCAACCCTGCTCAGCGAAGATGCAGCCAAGATGATGGTATCGTTTTTCAGCTGGTCTGGTACCAAGCCGGCTGGTCCAGGAAATATTCTAATCAATTTTACCTCCTTGGCAAGTTTCTCCTCAACGATGGACTCTTGACTCTTTCCTCTGGCCTCTTCATAGCGGAACATTTTTGTCCGCAAACATTGCGTCATTCCGGACGGATAATTTTCGACTTCTTTCGCCTGATCTGATGCCACTCGGGAGATGTTTTTCTGGAAAATTCCCACTAACAGATCCCCTCGTGATACGTTCTTCAAAGGCAACGCCTCTGTGTCGTTATCAACCTCGACTACATTCGCTACAGTATCCACCTGTGATTGCTGAGCAAGAGCACTGTCCGTCGGCAAACTGCCCACTCTACGTCGCTTGACAGAGGATGTCTCTCCATTGTCGTTGTGGTCGTGACACGGTATACAGGATTTCCTTCTCGTTTCCTGCTCAACGCCATCCTCGTCGTTGAAGGCATCCTAAAATACATGAATACGGTACGCGTTAGTTTTCGTTAGTTTTACGAATAACATTTTACAGGAGTTGTGCGGATATAAAATTGCGGACAATATACATATGTATATGGAGGGAGCGGTGTAACCTAACCTAACTTAACCCTAGCGCGAATTTTACCGCATTAACCGCAAACAAGTTCTAGTCGACGACATCGTACACAATACATACAATTGTAAAAGACTCACTTCAAAGATCCAATCGTCACTCTCAAACATAATCCAACTAAAGATTATGTAGCATAATCTCGAAGAAAATTCTGCCAATCTGCGGAAATAATTCAATGTCGCGCCCGCGCATACTTTTTTAATTTTTAATAAAAACACGGCGCTTACCACGTGTGTGTTTCAAACTTTCAAGTAGTCTGCTAGAGAAATCTATTCGATTGATGCAGTTGGCCAGCTTGAAGTTTTTCTACTACACTATGCTGTAAGCATAGGGAGGGGCCAGGTTAAGATAGGTTTAGGATTATGATACACAATGGAGTATCTGTCAAGCAAAATATTCTTTATATTAACTTGGAGTTTTACCATTTCACCGGTATGTTTACGTGTTTCCCATTGTTTTCTCTAATTCCTTTTCACATTTTAACATGACGATCATGATACAAGCAGGGTTTAGAAATATTACACTTTTAAGGAAAGGACTGACACCCTTGTAAATGTTGTGTAAATGTAACCTAACCATCATCTACCAATTTTTATGAAATTTCGATCAAATTAATGTTGCATCCTGCAACTCTTTACATTATAATTTCTCTAATTTGTTTATAGATTTGATTATTAGACATGTCTCTTGTCACATATAAAATTCTTTTTTTTCTCTCTCCTCCAGATTACCGCACATTATTGTGTATGGGGCTTGTGTGAATCGTCAGAATATTGTTGCGACGAAAATGTATGCTGCGGCTACAGAGACTACGATATATGGATCACTGTGTAAATATGTCGTACAACAGATTGAAATTTGGAAACTGCGCCATATTTCAGCACCATATGCATTAAAAATTTAATGAAACTTTTCAACAGGCTCATCATTGCTGGAGTTGTAATTGGGATGATACTTGCTGGGACGTGTCTCTACTATAATCTATGTCGTATCTATCTTTATCTACAACAGAGATACTATGGCATCACGTCCGTGTCGATGCCATCGGAATTTGATTCCGATGGAAAAGCAATAAAGATATCATTTCAGGAGTAAAAACACTTTCTTCATCATATCAACGATGTAATATTCCACTTTTAAGTGTAAGCAGTAAATTAGCGGTAAAATTATATACACGTATAATCTATAATAATTTATTCTTCTGTTAAAAAAAAAATATATATATATATATACTGATCGAGTAAATTGCCGCTGTCGTTTCTCTGGACCTCTCTGTCAGACACGTGTCGGTGACGTTTCACATTTTTCTTGTAACTTGCAACTGTTGATCATATATACCATACATGATAAAGTTTAACGCTGCTCTGCGTCGGAGACGAGACTGCGTCCACATGCGTGTACTCGTGGATGCATGTGTGGGAAAGGAGATGCGCTACGCCACCGCGTCTATACTATATTTCCACTCGAGTATCCTATCGCTAATTTTAAACGCGTTCCAATCATCATCGATCTTTGACACTCGTGACTTGACGTGCACGGCTTCGTAAATCTCCCTTGTATCTTCGGGTATGAAAAAGTCAGCAAGTTTCGGTACTAAATCTTTCTGCCGTGGTTCTGGATCCTTACTTCGCTTGACGGTGCGTGGCAAGTGTCTCTCATCTATACTCAAATCCACTAAATTTTTGTAAATTGCTTCATCCAACGGAAAATCAAGCGCCGCGGAAATCTGTAACAAAAAGATGCTTTGAACGATTCAACACCTAGGGGCAGTTTATATAACAATTTACCTTTCCATGTAGAAAACTTTTCAGCGTAGATGGCAAATGAGTGACATCTGTGACACGCTTCTGCTGTTTGAGTTCTTTCAGCTTCGTAATAGTACATACGATAGAGTTGTATTCCGGCTGCGTCAAATCTTGTACAAGAATATCCGACGCAACTGTACATTTTTCACGTGCTGCGCTCGCCTTTGTGTCTGCCTGCTCCTTGTCAAAAATTCGTGATTCCACAGACGTTTTTATCTTAGGACCAACAACGTTACGTAAAACGCGCTTTTTCACTGGAGCTCGTCTATTTTTCGCCGCAGTCTTGTAATTGAGCGACGACGTAACACGCGGCAGGATAGTTGCCGGATTTGCAGAGGGACGGCGTAGTCCCTCTTGGAGCACGGACGTGCTCATTCGCGCTTTCACTACGCTCGACGCAGACTGCGACCTTGCCATTTTTGGCTTGCCAGCTTTAAACGCTGGCCTCGCAACATACGCTCTTTCCTCCATACACTCACCATACACGTCACCTGGAGAAGGTTTAAATTTCCCTCGAGAAATCGTACACGATCGTGCCGTTCTTGTCTCGTTTACAGTTTTAGCGTTTACAGTAGCAGCTCTCTTGAGTGGCCTTCGCACGGCAGTGGCCTGATTTTCCTTCCCCAAACACTTTGCGCGCTCTTTCAAAGTGTGCGACACCTCTTCTCCTATATTCCGAGTTTTGCAACCATTTACATCCCGCAGAATCATCGCACTCTCGACCTCAGTCACATCTTTCGCGGAGGACACGGTAGTGTTGAGGTGAGCGTTGCACGTACTCAAAGACAAGCGTTTCACCGCTTCTTTGTCACCGACGACGGTGGCATTGTGGCGTGTGGATTTTGCACGATCGACAATTCTGATGGGTTTCTTAAGAGACACAATTTCTTTGATTCTCGGACCATTCTTGGTCTGCATAGCAGCTTGTTGTTTACAAGGTTGTTGAAGCACCTCCTCCTTCTTTCGCATTGTCGCATTGTCGGAAAATTGACAGAACCTGACCTTCGGTTTTGAAATGACTTTAACGTTCGTCGTCATAGCGTGATGATTCGCCGTTCCCAAGTCCCAAGTTTCACGCGAGTACGATGAATCGGATGTTACGGATTTGAATAACCTAACCTGGGTAAAAACTAAAAAATAATTCATCCCAGTTGGGAATATTATGCAGAAAAAGATTGTATACGTACATATATAAAATACAAATTTTATTCGGTTAAAGCTGAAGAAGCTGACGGCTGGCATCAGCTGCCTCACGTACGTACGTACATACATACATTAAATTCGCGCGCGCGCGCGTTCCTAAATTCACTCGAAGAAGAGCGTTGCAAGTTGGTTAGTTAAGGTTAGGTAAGGTTCGATTCGATCACGTTGGAGGCACTGAGAGGCGCTTCGAACGCTTGGCGTCTGTGCGTACTACCAAGCCACACAAGCTTTTCAATTTGAAAGTTTGTAACGATTTTCTACAGTCCTTTGCAGGCACCTACAATATTCATAATTTGTAGCGTCGCAACTCTGCGCGAGACCGATCGCCGCTACTCACTGTTAAACTGTTGAAAGGAACTTGGAGAGCCACTACTTGTGTGAATGACGATGAAGCTCGCGTAAGTATATATCGCGCAAGATGGATTGATTGAAGCCAGAGTTGGGTGAACTTCGTGAGCAAAATGTTACAGGCGTTCCAAGACTCCAGCCCGCAAGCCGATCGGTCGGGTGCCAACAGGACCGACGACGACGACAACGACAACGACAACGATGTCGTCTAAAGATCCCGTGCAAGTCTCGTGCCGCTTACGGCCGTTGCCGTCTCCGACGACGGACGTGTCGTGCATGAGGGTGACGTCTGACACGACGGTGATAATCACCCCCCCGGAATCAGCAGTCAACTTTCGCGCGGCAACTTGCAAGGAGATACAAACAACCTTCAGTCACGTATTTACGCCAGACGTGGAGCAACGGAAGATATTCGAAACAGTCGCTCTACCCCTCGTGAAGAATCTTATCCATGGAAGGAACGGCTTGCTGTTTACGTATGGAGTGACAGGTAGCGGCAAGACGTATACGATGACTGGGAAGCCACAGGATGCTGGTATCATGCCTCGCTGCTTGGACGTTATTTTCAATACTATCGCCACGTATCAGACGAAAAAGTTTGTCTTTAAACCCGACAAATTGAATGGCTTCGACGTGCAAAACGAGGCTGATGCTATGCTGGACAGGCAGCACGAGCTTCACGCCGGTCTCGTACCGAGAGCTGGCAGACTTGGCAAACAAAAGTAAGTTTCCCTTACGTCAACAGATTTCTCTTGTGGATATATAAATGTTGTCGCTTCTCCTTATGAAATTCCATCAATCTAATGCAGTCGTAAGGTGGACAGTGACGGAGATAGTAATCCGGCGGTAGCTTACGAGCGTAACGAATCGCAAAGCGTAGAGGTTGAACCGGATAATGCATACGCTGTATTTGTCACTTACGTCGAGATATACAACAATAGTGTATATGACTTGTTGGATGAGGATGACATGAGAACCAAGTAAGAACCAAGTATATATTGCGTATAGATGATTGCTGCCTTGCAGTTGCGCGTCTCTCTTTGCTTATTGATTTAATTTATACTTGGCGTAGGACACTGCAGAATAAAATTGTTCGAGAAGATGGCAACAAAAATATGTATGTACACAGCGTCACGGAAGTTGAAGTGAAAAGCGCGGAGGAAGCTTTTGAGCTGTTCCAACGTGGGCAACGGAAAAGGCGTGTCGCGCACACGGCGTTGAATGCAGAATCGAGTAGATCGCATAGCGTTTTCACCATCAGGCTCGTACAGGTACTACATATGCTCTCTTTCAGGGTTGCAGGATTAGTAATTAAATGAGCCGCAAATCATAATTCCGAAAGGACTTGTGAATTAAAAGTGAATTTAATTACTAATTAAAAAAGAGCTTGTGAATTAAAAGTGAGTTTAATTACTAATTACAAAAGAACTTGTGAATTAAAAGTGAGTTTAATTCATAATTCTGAAAGGGTTTGTGAATTAAAAGTGAGTTTAATTCATAACTCTGAAAGGGCTTATGAATTAAAAGTGAGTTTAATTCATAATTCTGAAAAAGCTTATGAATTAAAAGTGAGTTTAATTCATAATTCCGAAAAAGCTTATGAATTAAAAGTGAATTTAATTCATAATTCCGAAAGAGCTTGTGAATTATTGTATTAATCAATCAAAATCAATCCAGTTTTAGAAATTCAGACATATAAATTGATGATATATGACACTTTTTTCTTTTTTTTAAACAACAGTTTATTATATTTATTTTTTCTCACAACATACAGAGGATAAAAAACTTAACTTAGAAATAATTTTTATTTCGAGAGCCCTTAACTTTTATGATTAAAAACTACGATTACTTAAGTCCCATCTTCGGTGATCTAAGATATTTGAACATATACTAAACTGAATGCACACCTAGACCCCGAAAATAATTATGCATAAAATTCAGACCCCGTCATCGACGACCTGAAGCATATAAAACATCTTCCTTGAGTCGTTTCTATCGTCCATGTTACATGACAATTAAATTTATTCGACTAAATTTTAGGAACGAACTATAAATTTATTCCTCGCACGAGACTTAAATCAATCATCTGTGAATTAATTCATTGTTTTTCAATCCAATCATCTGGACTTATTTGAAATTAAATTCACAAGCCCTTTCAAAATTATGAATTAAACTTGCTTTTAATTCATAAGCCCTTTCAGAATTATGAATTAAACTCACTTTTAATTCATAACCCTTTCGGAATTATGAATTAAACTCAATTTTAATTCAAAAGCCCTTTCAGAATTTGGAATTATTTGTGAATTAAGTCCGAAAAGGAATTAATCTTTTGCAACCCTGAAAAGCACTCATTGGTTGTGAAACAAGAAGCCCTGCGGAAGCCCTATTACTATCGCAAATCCAAAACGACACGCACGGACTAGATTTGGATGAGCTGCGCAACAGTATCGAGGCGCATATAAATCAGGAGCATAGAAAGAACGTTACGACAAAGCACGCCGGGAAGCAACAAAGTATAATAAATGACCTAGTGTTGGTGCAGATCACGAGTGATCCAGCAACGGATAGTAGCAGGAAGCTACATCCAAAATTCAAAGAACCATTTAGAATACATCAAGTTCTTATTAATGACCGCTATGAGGTTGAGGACCTACGGGAAGGATATAAGCGAAATCGAACAGTTGCAGCTGCCGACCGTATGAAGTCCTGGATTACGGTCCAAGGTGACTAGACGAATTCTGTCCACTTTTATTACGACCTGACGTAACCCGACGCGACAGTGTTTGGATGAGTCAGTTAATTACAGATTGGCTTTGGTTTACGCAACAGCGTTCTCCAAGGCAATCATTACGGACTGATTTTGGTCAACGCAACAACGTTTGATCGAATCAGTTATCACGAACCGATTTTTGGTAGACATAACAGTGTTGTCCAAGACGATTACCACGGGCAGACGCGATGGTGTCTGTCCAGGGGGACAGGTTACTACGGACTGGTCTTGGGTAGTACAAAGGTGCATGCCCGAGTCAGTTATTACATTGACGGCGTCCAGCACAACAATGTTTATTCGAGGGCTATAAATACCAGAAAGCATAATGGAGTTCAATGAGGACCCGGAATACTGAAGCGAGGTGAAACTACTATTTAAACGACTAAGGGAGGATCATCTCTTGGTGGTGCTACAAGGAGTGCAGGAAAGCGCTAAACAGAATCTCACAAAGCGTTCGGTAGGATGTCTGAGGACAGACAACAGTGCAGGAAGGCCGAATGTAAGAAAATTATCGACCGAACCAAGGCGAATCACGTAGTCCGCGGGGTAACCATCTCAACCGCGGAAGAGACGGTAGAGGGAAGAAGGGCCCGTGGGGCGGCGCTTCTGGGCATGAGCGAGGAAAGATTATTCTTTACGAGTAACTTTGGCGAACGGACGTACGAATAAAGCTACAGAGTATTTGAATATATTGACGCTGGTATTGATTATTATTTGACTGTTACCGACTTCCTCGATCTTTCTTACAATCCTGCGAAAAAATTTTTAATTCTTTAAAGCCAAAAAATGCGAGTGATACCTGTTTGGCCACGTTAATATTGACCACGGTCCTGATTGACCACGTTGCAATTGATCACGTTGATATTGACCACGTTGCAATTGACCACCGTCCCGATTGACCATCGTTCCAGTTGACCACTGTCCCAATTGACCACCGTCCCGATTGATCACCGTCCCGATTGACCACTATCCCAATTGACCATCGTCCCGAAATTTTAAAAATGGTTTAGATAAAAGTTGTAGATCTTATCAAAACATACATTTTATGTTCTATGTATTTTCACCGTATGAACAACATTTCTTGAGAAAATCGAAAATAAAAACCTAGCTTCGCCCCGATACAAGGGGCGGGTGGGATGGAAGTAGCTTCGCGTGGAAAGTTGTAAACCCATATGGAACCGTATAAACGTGGATCTAGGTTCACCCCGACACACAGGGCAGGTGGGGTGGAAATAGTTTCGCATGGAAGTTGCAAACCCATGTGGAACCGTACAAACGTGGATCTAGCTTCACCCCGACACACAGGGCAGGTGGGGTGGAAGTAGCTTCGCGTGGAAAGTTGTAAACCCATGTGGAACCGCCCCCTGTGTCGAGGCGAAGCTAGGTCTTTATTCTCGATTTTCTCAAGAAATGTTCATACGGTGAAAATGCATAGAACATAAAATTTGTGTTTTGATAAGATCTACAACTTTTATCTAAAGCATTTTTTCAAAATTTCGGGACGGTGGTCAATCGGGACCGTGATCAATCGGGACGGTGGTCAATCGGGACGGTGGTCAATCGGGACCGTGGTCAATCGGGACGATGGTCAATCGGGACGGTGATCAATATCAACGTGGTCAATCGGGACCGTGGTCAACATTAACGTGACCAAACGGGACGCTCCCAAAAATGCCATGCTGGCAAAAATTTCGAGTCACACAGGCCATCGCGTCACTCATTGTCAGATTGATATGAAGTCGATACTCGCGTGATTCTATTTTGCGCGTACTTTAATCCTGCAAAAGGATTTTGTATTCTGTCGTAAAGTCAATTTGATAACACCGCCATACAAAAAAAAAGTTGTCTGAACAGAATACTCCACTAGGCTATCTTTATGTATTTTGACGCGCTGAATACGAATCCATCGTCAGATTAATCCCAGCACGCATGGGTTTCGAGTAAATCACGAAAAATGACTAAAAATCATGAAAAAGCCGATTGAGGAACATCAGCAATGAAGGAAAAAAATTTATTTGAACCGGATCAAGCCTTATCCTCATGTATTTTGATGCGCTGAACACGAATCTGGCATTGGTTGAGCTGCCTGACCCCCTCCAATTTGAGTATTTTGAAAAAACGCAGTAGATGATTCAAGCCCCAGTCTGATCAGTTGAAATAATTCCGTTATCTCGAATGAAGAAATGTATACTTTAATCTATTGTTCTGTTTACTATAGAACAGTAACGTACTCTTTTATTCTCGAACGACCTGTGCAATGGGTTTCTGACTCTTTTCAAACTACTGTCGCG
Source organism: Tetramorium parvispinum (assembly GCA_011638315.1). Taxonomy (NCBI): domain Eukaryota; kingdom Metazoa; phylum Arthropoda; class Insecta; order Hymenoptera; family Formicidae; genus Tetramorium; species Tetramorium parvispinum. The sequence continues at coordinate 15,104 of VBVR01003827.1, forward strand.
TTCAGTTACTCTTTTCAGCAACCACCGTAGTCCGCCATCATGTTAACATCCCATCTGCCCTGGTATCTTCTTTTAATTTCTTTCATATCTTGATGGAAGCTTGATGGCGGTTTCACATGGGTTTGCAACTTTCCACGCGAAGCTACTTCCACCCCACCCGCCCCCTGTGTCGGGGAGAAACTAGGTCTTTATTCTCGGTTTTCTCATGAAATGGTGTTCATACGGTGAAAATGCATAGAACATAAAATGTGTGTTTTGATAAGATCTACAACTTCTATCTAAAAGATTTTTCAAAATTCCGGGACGGTGGTCAATCGGGACTGTGGTCAATCGGGACGACGGTCAATCGGGACGGTGGTCAATCGAGACCGTAGTCAATGAGGACCGTGGTCAATCGGGACCGTGGTCAATGGGGACGGTAGTCAATCGGGACCGTGGTCAATCGGGACGGTGGTTAATCGGGACCGTGGTCAATCGGGATGTGGTCAATATCAACGTGGTCAATTGCAACGTGGTCAATTTCAACGTGGTCAATCGGGACCGTGGTCAACATTAACGTGGCCAAACGGGTGCCACACTCGTCGAAGTTCAGATCTCCTACCGTTACCCCGTCACGGGTAAATCAGAGGACGAGAGCTATCTTCGCCTTTGCCGCGTCTACACCGGCTACTACGGCACATTTTCCTTCCTGAAAAGCGACGCCGGAAACGACAGGAGGTGAGGGTTTTCCCCGCTCCACTCCGGATATTGCCGGGCTCCGGACCGCATCCCGTCATGATTTGGGAGGGAACCAACTAAATCCGGTATCCGATCCGCGTCACCGCGACTTGCTACATTTCATACCGAGATATTCTTCGCGGCAATACCGTATGATACATGCAATCGTCCGAAAACGCGTAAAAGACCGATATCAAGACCGAACTAACGACACATCCGGTAAACATCCGAGAGAAACATGTATATAAACTGTGTTACGTCCAGATCCGAGGTTTTTCTTGAGTAGGTCAAGTGATCGGGATACGGAGTGGGTATGGGAGGACGTAACGACCGTTTGTTTATAAACTCGAAGACACTCTATTCG
>VBVR01003828.1:0-16185 GCA_011638315.1 Tetramorium parvispinum
TATATATATATATATATATATATATATAAGGAGCTTTTGCTATTTTCATTAGAGAATCAATTAAGAAAATTATAAGATTACAAGAATTAATTTCGTGGTAAATATTAAAGTACCACGAGTTTTGTCCGATATCCAATCTTCATGCTGATTTTTAAATGCAAATTTCTGGTGCGTTATAAACATCTCGAGCTTGTTAAAGAAGTCGGACTTTCTTTCACCGCGACTATGCCAGTCTCTCGCTGCAGCGTGGGCGTAGAGGCCCGGTTTTACGTGATTTCGTAACGACGATGGCAAACAGATTTCCAGTATCAAAAGGCATTTCGTGAGGATCCTGAAGGCCTTCAGAGTCCCCTACTATCCTACCTACTCTCTTTTTCTTTCTCTTTCTCGCCCGCTTCTGCTTGATTCTCTCCCAGATCCTCATGCATACGAAAACAGCATGGAGAACATTTAATACTACTTTTCATATTTTTCACAGATACATTAATAATTGACCGGAAACATGTGTCACTCGTGGAAGTGGAAAATACAAGGATGTCGTGCTAACAAAAATTGTATTTCCTTATTAGACGAATTAAAAAATTAAAAATCTCTTAATTATTTCCACCGATTAATTAAATTCGTTGATGTTCTTAAAATGTGTGGCAGAATTTTTGATATGTCAAAGTTCAAGATTTTTGAAACTTTTGAAAAATATTGCTATTCAGCATTTTAAGGGATTCCTCTTTCTAGTGGTTCACACGACAATTGTCATCGTTGTTCTCCTCATTGTCGTAGTTGTCAATCGTGACGATACCTGCTCCAGCTCCGGTGGAGAGCCGGTACGGAGAGCGCGACTGTGGCAAGTGGGCGTAAGGGCCGGGAGAGAGAACGTCGTCCCGTGTGCCATACATGGCTATGCTATGTGGAAACCAAGAGACACAGAGAGACGGACGGACCGACATAGACCGGGGGAGTCCCCACCGTGTGGACGGTGGAGGCGACGTTTTCTCGTCTCTCGAAGCGGTTGCCGAGCATGCTCTTGACGCACATTGCCTCGCAGCACGTATGCCGTACGATCATTCATACGATCATCCTAATATTACTGTCCGAGCATTCGTGTCTCCGCGCGTTCCCTTCGAAGATGCGATGTCCGTTCTCCATATGATTCAACGAGAGTTCACGTCCGATGAATTACGTGCATATGTGTGACAGTGTACATCCTGGTGAACGGATTTCAACGATTATTGGATGTTGAGATCGCCAATTTGTACTATTATAGCAGAGATTCCTCGGAAAGATCTCGACAATTATACGGCAATTATACGATAATGTCACGAGGAATAAAGTATTGAAGAGTGATCAGAATCGAGTTTTTAACTGTCGAAATATCACGAAACGTGACAGGACATAAGAAGGACCTCGCAGAATTTCGAAGAAGGGATATGATACCAGGAAACTGAATCCTTGAGGATTGACTCTTCATTGATATAATACAGTTCGCACGATGCACTCGCGAACACTTGACCGGCGTGGGTGCTACTGGGTTCCTCCTCCGCTTTGAGACCGAGGTCAGGTGTGGGAGGGTGCAAGGGTTGGCAACACGCTCGAGACTGGCACATTATACATTAGAGGTACGTATTTTCTCCTCGGTGTTTTCTAATCATAATGTAGTGATATATGATCTGTCTTTCCTGCACAAGAATATGTAAATTAATATTTGAATAAAATAATTCTATTTTTTCTGTAGCAAACATTCTTGTAAAATAAATTACTTTGTATACTTATAGTCTGTATACTGCGTCTGTTACGCAATGAACAAATATAATATGAATATTATTGAGCGGAACTTTCGCGTTTACATACATTTACGTGCGAAAACAAACTCATCATCTTTTGCGTTCAATCGCAAGCTTTCTTTTTACTAAGCTTTCAATTTTCTTCTGGCAAGGATACGTTTTTCAAATTTATTGATACTCTCCACCATCTCCCTCATAGGATGTCGATATGTCAAAACCTCATTTATAATTTCTGCCGGACTTAACGGATTGAATTTAAAAGTAATTCTTCGACGCAACGATAGCACCTTCTCTACGGCTTCTCGAATAAAACTCAAAGGAATTCCGATGGACATCTTGGCCAAACAGGACACATCGAATTCGCGATCGATACCGTGATATTTCATTAATAGATTCTTATAGTACATATAAAGTGTATTGTAATCGGTAGGGGGCACCATTATAAATTTATCATAGAACTTAATGAAAGCGGCACTCGCCTTCGCAGGTTCTTCAGACAGCGAGAGAAATAGTATCTGTTGGATAAATTCATCACATTAACAATAATTAGTATATTAAAAAATGTAAATCAAATTTTATTTATGTGTGGGTTGGATATTTTCTCCGTGTGAGATATTCTAAAGCTCGTAACGTAATTTATATTTTAATTCTTATACAAATTTAAATTAAAGTAATAATAAAACGACAATCTGTTAACTTTTTCAAGTGAATGTCAGTCTGCTCAGACTCTACAGTATTACGCCAATAACAGTATCTGTCCAGAATCTTTAACACTCTAAATCCTACGTTAACTCGCCGCCACCTACGTCCTCATACGGCGGCCATATATACAGGTAGGAGATGTTTCATTGATGAGCAACTTCGAGTGATCGAGATGAGAGATTTGAACGGCGCGGGAGAAAGAGAAAGAGAAAGAGTCCCGTGTATGTGGACTCGTCGAGGTGGCGGCGATTCATTCATATTGAAGAAAGATCTCAAACAGGAATAACAAGAATTTTACAAAGTGGGCGTTGCTCGATTGCGTACGCTTGATACAGTCCTCCAATTTAGGAGTGTTACTCCGAGTTCTCACGATATATATTTCTAATACCTAAGGATATCTCTCTCTTTCTGTCTTTATGTACATTATATAAGTACGAAGCATTGAGAATGATATAGATAGAATCATGAAATTAATAAAAAAGTAAATAATAGAAAAATTACTAAAAGTAAAAAATTATTTTTTAATCTCTCTCTCTCTCTCTTTCTCTCTCTCTGCAGCTTTACCTGATCGCCTGGATTAATGTCTTTCACCAGTTTTATAAAATATTTCGCAAATCGCCTGGATTGAAATAATCTTTCCTCCCGTGGTACTTTTTTTAACCAAGGTTTTTCACCACCATTGAGAAATATGATGGAAGGTGCGTAACTGCGAGCCACTTTGGAGATTATGTCAATGAGCCTTTGTTGGTTTTCTTTGCCCATATATTTACTAAGCAAAACAGGTGCTGATACATCGAAAAGTAATGCGCCGATCTACAAAAACTCAGAGATAAATCGGAAATATATTTTACTGTAAAAAAAATCATAATATTATTATCATAAAATTACAAAGAATTAAAGAAATTCTTATTTCTTGTACCAGCTCATACTAACATATTTTTAATATCTTTTAACATAATACTTTACATAAGAGGAATATAAACGAGAGAATGAGAAGACACCTCTGAGCAAATGGCATTGGCAAGCGAAGTCTTTCCGGTTCCGGGTAATCCATAGATGCACACAGAACGTACGAGCGGTGCAATTTGATGTGTCTCCTTGGAAATTAAAGGCAACACGCAATACTCCATGACGAGCTGTTTTACTTCTCCGAGCCGTTGTTTGTAATCCCGAGAATCGCGACGTGCCTCGTAATTTTGATAAGAAAGATCGCCAAACCAATCACGTAAGGAAACAGTTGGATAGTTTCTAATGATTTCGGCTTGTAGAAGCTCGCTGAAGAGATCCTCAACGGCCTCATCCTCTAAAATGTCCTTTTTCTTCTTTGGTTCAATTTTGTGTGTGTCCGTCATTATATCTGTCACAACAGTTAATTAAAATTTCCAATTTTTATTTTTACGTAGACATATTAGATAATAAGTGCAAAATTCTTAATTATTAAGTTCTTATCGATTACTTTTAGTATATAATTCCATTGTTGGAATTGTGAATTCCTTGTCATCTGCATGATCCTTCAGCAACGCTTTGTTTAATAATTCTAGTTCGGCCCTCATCAATTCATCCACTATCTCCCTCATTTCGAGCTGCAACTCATAACTGAGTTTCTCGGTGATTAGATCCAGAAATACTTGCTCCGAGTCTTTCTTGTTACGCAAACTCCAGTTTTGAATAAAGTCAACGTTTGCTTCCTCCAAGCAGGATACAGCATCTGTCTGCGGCATTTTCCAACCAGGAACTTCTACCTTAATAGGTTCAACTTTAGGAATTAGTGCCATTTTTTCAGCTCTTCTGCCCTTGAGTTTCTTCTTTTCTAATTTTTTTTCCATTAGATATTCTTCCGGCGTCAAGGTTTGCCCGGTCGCAATCAGTACGCTGCCATCAAACTCCGCTGCCGGAAACACATCGTAATGTCCCGTCGCGTTGTACCAAACGATGAACCACTCGTGAATCTCATCAGTGATGTCCTCCATTAATCCGGGACCTTTGATTCTCAGGAGCTTTTGAAAATTAGTTTTTTTTTAAATTTTACCCTTATTCTTTCCTTTCTTATTTGTGCTTTTTTACTTTTTATTTTTCTCTTCTACTTGTCTTTCATGATGCGGTAAACTAGGAATTAAAAAAATTACCCTTGTACGTTCATCGCTGATTGCCTTGTTTACGCGTGCATCGGACATGGGCATCAGAGCACGTCGCCGTTGAAAATTATCATTATCTTTTACGATCATTTCGCGGCTTTCCCAGCTGGGTATTGTCATATCCAAAACTTCTTCAAGACGTGCCATTCGTTTTCTCATAGCTTTTCGAGCAATGTAACGCAGCCACGCGCGTTTAATCGTCATCGCTGACTTGATGCATTTGAGAGAATCTATTTTTCTCGATTCTATCTCTCCGGATTTTAGTTTTCTATTGTAATCGTTTATACGTTTCACTGCAAAATTAGTATCAATAATTAATAGACAATCGTAAAAAAAGTTAATAGATATTTGAACAACATTTCTTTTTCTTTATACAAGCGTGCCATTTAAAAGATTTCATATAATAAAACTATTTATTCTTTTGAGGAATACCATCTGCACCGTAGTAGCGTCCCTTTCTGGCTCTCTCATGACTCTGTATCAATAATATGGAGCTACGCATAAGTCTTTCAGCAGCAAGCTTCGCTTCTCGGGCAGCTTTTTCTTCAGGTGTTTCGCGGATTAATTCTACCTTCGAGGGTACCACACGCATTCTTCTTCGAGAGGGGCGCGTCTTCACCGTCTCTTCAACCTCTACCTCAGATATACTCTCAGTGAATAACTGTGAAAGACTGCGTTCTTTCGGTTCTGCTACTAGACGATAAAATTAGAAAAATTTAAACTTTAAAATTAAATTTTTTAATTACATAAAAAAATTCAGTTTATGAGATACTAATAATTATATTTCAACATTTAATAAAATTTTATCGATAAAAAACGAAAAATCAATTGTGAACCTTTACGAGCACTCTCCATTAATTCTTGAATAAACTTTTTGCGTTCCTGTACACGCTCTTGGCCAGATACCGATGCAAACAGTTCGATATCATCTGGTGTGAATTTCATTTGATTCAAAATATTGTCAGGCCATCTGTAGACAGTATTTCTTTATAAATTGGAGATAATTGAATGAACAACGAAAAACGTACTGATAATTCATGCGATCTAGCTTGACAATTTCCTTTTTATATTCTAACATTCGCCCGATAGCACAATCTAACATCTTTTTAATTAATTCTCGTTTCTGCGCTTGAACCATTTGATCGTAACACGTGATGAGTCGTCTTACAATATTACGATATCTATATATTAATTCAAATAATCAACTAATGATTTTAGTGAAGATTATCCACATCATATTATTTGTATCATTTAAAATTTATTATTATACACATAAGATATTTTCAGAAAGTTAATTTAAGCACATGCCTCAGATATATAGGTAACGCCGAATTTAAAGCAGCTTTTCTTTTTACTGGTTCGCTTTCTTGTAACTTTCGTTCTAGTTTTAACAATTTTTCTAGATCGCTCCTCGTGATAAGCCATAATTCGTTGTAATGAACGTTAGACATCGAATTTAAATATGCTTTTATATGAATATATATTGTAGAATTTTGTAATATTTACACTCGCAATTTGGCAACTTGTCACTTCTAAATTATGATTACCAGTAATCGGCGTTTAAGAATGAATTTGCATGCGCCAATTAAAAACAAAATCGAAATTTTATTTTGTAGCATTATCAGATTGTATAAGAAAGAAATATTTTCTGTCCGATAGATGATGATAAATATATGTTCAAACGTATTTTTCCAGAATGCCGAAATTATTTCGGGACCTACTCGTCTTAGCATTGATAATGAGAGCGTCATGTTTCGACGTGACAGAGGACAATGTTACAACAACGACAATGGAAATCTCTACATTGACAGTAACATCGGCGTACATCGATAATACATCCATGAGGACAACGATCACCGAGGAAAATGCATTGACGACAACGTCGGCGACTGTGACAACGCAAGATGATGGCATCCCAAAAAATTTGTCCCACGCATTACCATCCTCGTCGTCGCCGCCGTTACCATCACCGTCATCAACATCGTCGTCTTCCTCCGACACTGTGTGGGAATGTCCGAATATCACGAAAGCGGGTGTGGAGTGCTCATGCGATTTCCCACATACGCTCAGATGTACCGGCGACAGAACAGCACTGCAGGTAATTGAGACAACAGCAAAGGCGACTGCCATCATAAGTCAATATATGTAATAGATATTATTTATCATAATAGGCGTGGTCACAAATAATTTTCATTCGATAAACCTATAAATTTTCCTCGGGAAAGCTTTTTATAAATACAGGAAGATGAGTTGTATGATATGTTACTCTTCGCAGCACAATCGAGAGGTCGTTACTTTTTAAGCAACGGTCAAGAAAAGCGTGGGTGGTATAGACTGCCAATGAAATACAAGTCGTATACATATATTATTCAAGAGTCCATTGTGCCCGCTTCTCTTTTCATCTCTTCTCTCTTCTCAGCAGCTCGATCTCTCTTATTTCATGTTGCTTGATAGCATCCGTTGTTTTATACTGAGTATCCTGTTATCAATTGCATTTGTTAATAGTATTACACTCATATTGATCTTCTTTTGTAAAAGTATTTAAAAAATATATAAAAAATATGTTAATAATCTAAACATTTTGAGATGAACGACAGAAAGAATTAAGAAATTATTTTTATTATCATTGTTCCTCTTAGATCATCAGCGACCATTTGAAACATAGTCAGCCGGACACAATATCATTGCTGGATGTGACTGTGACGGGAATTTCTGTGCTGCCGGCACACTTCCTCGAGGATGTCGCACTTCACGGATTAGTCGTCTCTACCGGCGAGTTGCGGCACGTTCATGAAAACGCATTTATCGCGTTGGCGCGACCGTTACAAGCGTTAGGACTGCCCAGCAACCTTCTGGATTCAGTTCCCACGATCGCGCTGTCACATCTCATCGGTCTGGATCGATTGGACCTATCTCATAACAAATTGAAGACATTAGAAGCCGACTCGTTCAAGGTATGAGTACGATATTAATTTGCGACTATGAGAAATTTGCAAATACATGTTATTTTTATGAGTATATATATATAAAAGACAACTATTTATAGAGAATGGTTTTGAGAAGATTGATAAAGAGGAATAAAACGTTGTTTCAGGGACTGTCGAATCTGACTTATCTAGACTTGTGCGACAATCTGCTGTCACAATTATCGCCACAGGTTTTCCTGACATTACCGGTATTGCGTTCGCTAAGAATGCGTGGAAACCGTCTAAGCGTTTCCGCTTTGTCTGCACTGAGAGGTCTGAAACGCTTGGAGGAGCTAGATCTGTCGAACAATCTATTATTGGGTCCAATGGGTCCTAATCTATTGCCACAAATGCCCAAGCTACATTTCCTTACAGTCTCAGAAAACAATCTCGTCAACGTCCAGCAGGGAGCTCTCATGGGTCTCAGAAATCTCACTTATCTGAGTTTGAGTCACAATCAAGTGAGTGTTGGTTTAAAAGTTCAAACTAGACAAATCTCATTTAAATATGAAAAAACATAATTACTTTAGAATAATTTTATTTAATCCATTAAATATCGATTCGCAGATTGACGTGTTGGAGGATCATTCGTTTAAGTATCTGTCGACTTTGACGCGACTGGACTTGGCGAACAATCGCATCGTCGCCGTGTCCGGTGCTTCCTTGGCTCATTTAGAGAAATTAATTACTTTAGATCTAACGCACAACTTTCTGCGAGCGTTGACGGCTGATCTGGTGATGCCATTGAAGAGTTTACAGGATCTACGATTGGATGACAATGACATCACAATCGTAGCAAACGACGTACTAACGTCAAAGCTGCGCCTCAAGAGGCTCTCCCTCGCCGACAATCCGTTAAATTGCGATTGCACCCTGCTGGAGTTCGCCAATTGGCTGTCAAACTCCAGCCTGACAGAGGAGGACAAGTCATCGGCAGTGTGCGCGACACCGCCTGCCCTGGAGAACGGCATCCTGACGCAAGTACCGCCGGGCAGTTTGCTCTGCGGCGAGCCCACGCCACCCATGATGACGCGGGTACCTGTGGCAGGCGCACAGCTGAGTCTTAAAGAGTTTCGCTACGACGAGTCAACCGGTGTCAATTTGTTATGGCACGTGGAGCAGTGCGCTGAACGTTACACTTGCGACTCGCTCATCATTTACGAAACGATCGGCGACAGCGAGATTCAAACGGAATCCAGCCCGCTGCACTGTGACTCCCGAATAATGCGAGATCCCTGCAGCCTGCCAGTCACCATACCGGCTTCTCTGCACCTGCAACTGGGTCATAAGTATCGTTATTGCGTGGTCTTGCTGGTGCCCACTGTCTATGACGACGTGTCCCTCGGTCTCGGTTGCAGCGACGTCATCGTTTTAGAGAAGACCCAGCAGCGAACGACAACGGAGGAACAGTATACGGGAGAAGGAGATCCTCATTCTTCGACGTCCACGCAGACGTCTCTTGACCTCTACTCGCGGATCACCGGTGTTCACGTAAATATATCCGATAAGGGCTACTTGCACATCGGTGTAGTTCTCGCCAGAACGAAGGACACTTCGCCATCGTCCTGCGAGCTGTCCGTCGTTGTATTCGACGAGATCTCCGCGGTGCGTCGACAGAGGCTTAATTGTAGCGCCGCGTCCGTCACCGACGTGCAAGTGTCGCTGCCGGGTTATTACAGGGTGTGCGCCAGTTTGGATGAGATCACCAACGTCATCGTTATGTCCGGCACCTTGGTGGATGAGCGCGAGAGGTTCCGTTGCGTCGAATTGGCCGGGCAGGGTTACAGCAGGCGGAACATCGAGGCATTCATCATCATGGCTGTGGTCGCTGCTACCGGCGTACTCCTTGTTATCCTTGCTGTGCTCGGCAGAAATCTCGCTAGGCGTCTGCGTCACCCGAGGATACAGGCGCAATGTTTCCTGCCGGCTCAGGAGTTTGAAATTACCCACAAGGCTCATTACATCAAGCTCCTGGCAACGACAAAAGTTTAAGAAGAATGGCGAAGAATGGCGAAGAATGGATGATTTTAAAATTGTTTTTAGAATCCAAGATTCAGAATTTCAGAATTTAAAAATGGAGATATAGAAGCAAAACTCACACATTTTCTTTTCCGCTCTGAAATATTGAGTTAGAAGTATTTTATTCTGTCTTATACAGACTGTGTTGCTTTCAGATAAAAATGTGTAGCAAAAACTAACTTTAGCCAACACAGAACACTGCAACATTATCAGCACAGCAAACCAGCATCGTATTTATATATCAGTAATATAACATAGATGGTCAAATATCAGCTCAAATATATGGTTTATTATGTAACATTATGTGTTATATAAATATTATATAGCATTTAATAGATATTGTTATATAATAAACCACATATTTGAGCTGGCATTTGACCATCTATGTTATATCACTGATACATAAATATGGTGCTGGTTTGCTGGGATATTTAGTACATATTTAGTTACTTAAATGTTTGTACATATTATTTTTAATTATGTTAGAGAATTATTTCTAATTTTGAAACAAGGAAAAATTCTCCCAATTTATACATGTGTATGTAATGAGATCTTTTTTCTAACTTTGCCAAAAATCTGAGAAAATAAAAAAGAACCTAAGTTTTGCTTTTATATGCTCTAGATTGTATTCTCAAAGATTGATCTAAATAATTATGTATAATATGCAATGAGTCAATGGGCAACTCTAGTCGATCTATGAGAATACGGTAAAAAGTAATATAATGGAAGATTCTTTCAGCATCTACACATTTCAAACTTAATGAATTGTCTTCACGAAATTTCCAATACATCTTAATATTTTTATATATTTAATAATTTAGTATAGACCATACACATACACACACACACACACACACAAAAAAAAGTGTCTAACTTTGGGAAGGTATTATCTTCTCGTTTTGTAATATACATATATGTACTAATTCTCTATTGGTGTTACATGCTGTAAATATGTTATTTTTTTTTATCGTTTTTAATACTCACGTCGCGCGTACTATTGTACAGTAATAAATATATATAATTACTATTAAATCTAGCAGTTATTTCGTTTTGTTTACTAAATATCGAGAGGTGCACGAGTACTTCTTATAGGCAAATGAGAGTATAAATAAACGTTTGTTTAATATACCTTTGCACCTTTTTTCTCTTTCCCTTTCAAATATAAATGTAAGAAAAGATATCATCTGAAATTAGCTCAAGCGTGAGTTAATACCACGGGTTAATACGTTATAATCGCCATTACGATCAATTGCGATCAATTCCGATTGAAGTTGTCTTTTATCTTTGCGCGGAAATTTTTTTTAATGAGTATATGCAGCGTCATCTTCGAGAGAATCGTCCAAGCGTGTAAAAAAATCATTTTTTTATAGATTGCTTTATCGACGATCGATTCGAATATTCTATTTTACTCTTCGTCATAGTTCCCTTTACACCTAACAGGAGTAATACAGATAAGGACGGCAACGTGTTGAAGGTTATTTGAAACATTTCCGGTATAATTTTTTAGTTGTCGTCGTTAGAAGTGCTTCATTAATTTTTATAATCCAAGAAGCATCGAGATCAAAATATTATATGAGATCTTTCTTCATGAACTCTAAATTTAATTGAAAATTAAGTTGTCATCATTGTCAATTTAGTTATATCGACACATTCCATTTCATTATCTTTTTTTTTTAAGTTATCAAGGATACAATTATTACAATGAGTAACAACGATAAATTGCAAATACTGAAAGATGCTATAAAGAGTTATCCCGACTTTCCTGAACCTGGGATTATTTTCCGGTAAGTGAGTAAAAAGCGAACGAGAAGAATTTGAGAATTGATAAAAGATCAAGGATTATTCTGATTTTTTTATCGATCTCGTTTTACACTTGTTGTATAAATCATTCATTTTCAGGGACATTTTTGGCGTGTTTCACGATATCGTGGCATTACGAGCGATGAAGGAGCTAATTATGGAGCACATGTCATTTCTGGAAGTCGATTTAGTTGTAGGACTGGATTCACGTGGCTTCCTTTTTGGCCCTATGATTTCCATGGAGTTGGGCAAGCCTTTCTTGCCTATCAGAAAAAAGGGTAAACTTCCAGGCAAGGTCATCCAGCAGAAGTATATGCTAGAATATGGAGAAGTATGTCCAGAATATATATATATATATATATATATATATAGAGATTATTTACAAGAGCAGCCTCGATAATCACTATCAGTTAAAAATCTATAGTTTATGTCACATACATTATAAATTTTCAGTAGCAATGCAAATTTGTTACTTAAATGTTTGTGCATATTATTTTTAATTATGTTAGAGAATTATTTCTAATTTTGAAACAAGGAAAAATTCTCCCAATTTATACATGTGTATGTAATGAGATCTTTTTTCTAACTTTGTAAAAAATCTGAGAAAATGAAAAAGAATCTAAATTTTGCTTTTATATGCTACTAGTTGTATTAGTTATACTAACAATAAATATTGAAACACAATCAAGATGGATATATCTATTGTTATTTTATAAGATTATTAAATTCTATACTCTATTGATTGTTTACAAATTATTTTCTACATATTGATTTTTCTTTACAGGCTACATTTGAAGTGCAAACGGAATGCTTTAAAACAGGAAGCAGAGTGCTAATTGTTGATGATTTACTGGCTACTGGAGGTATAAAATTAAATTACAATGAATATATTTCAAGTATCAACAAATAATGAAAAAATATATTATTTAAAGGTTCCATGGCTGCAGCAGTAAAATTACTGAAATCAGTAGGCGCTGATATAATTGAGTGCTTAGTAATAATGGAGTTGACTTCTTTGAAGGGTCGAGATAAGGTTAAAGTACCTGTTCATTCCTTTATACAATATGATAATTAGCAGAAATTTATATTTGCAAGTACAAATATTTTAGTAAGATTTTATACTTTTAAGAATACAAATTCCATTGTATTGTACATTCTTACCATATTAAAGTAAAATATATATTTTTCTATATGTATATAATATACAATATACACATACGTCCGTATGACACAAAATTATGTACAAAATATTTTATATTTTGTATATCATGTAAAAAGATGTAAAAATAAATTAAATATATATATATATATATATATATTACGAATTAAATATTTCGATTGTGCGATAATATTAAATTTATTTTGCCTAATTTTGGAATCGCAAAAGTATATTTTAACTAATATTCATTTTTGATCTGTGAGATCTTAGTGAATCCAAAAAACTTTGTACTTCATATTCGAGCTTTGTTACGTCTTGCTGCAACTTTTTATAATTTTTTGAATTAGCATCTTTAGAATTCAAAATTGTATCTTCTACAATATTGCATTTATTACATTCTTGTTTCTTTTCAAATAATGGATCAGGATTTCTATACAAATGACAACAGAATTTTTCTTTTTCTGCATTTGGTAGCAACTTCCACTTTAAATTACTAATATGTTCTTGAAAACAGTTTTGAACCTCTGAAATAAAAGCAATAAATTATTTCTTTGTAATTTTTAAATTATTTAAAGTTGAGAAAACAAAGAATTAAAAAAATATACAAAAATATATTTGTACCATTTAGTCTTGATTCATGAATTTGCTTTGCAAAAGCCTCGGTCTCTGCATGTAGTCTTCTTTTTTCAAAATCTGTAATTCTACGATTATGTTCTTGCAAGTTTTGTTTCTGCATTTTTAATTTTCTCAGATCTGTAACGCTGAGATTTTCGATAATAAATTTTGGATATTCTTTCGATATAAATGAAGGATAAGGTCCACTATGATTTAATTGCAATAGTTCATCCCTGAAATAATAATTTTAAATATTAATATCCCAACGTGTCATCAGCTTTTATGATATTATGATATATTCTTTACACTACCTCAGATAACGATTAGGATGTACTCGTTTCGATATCTCCTGATCTATTTTTCTTGCAATCTTTAACAGATCTTTGACTCTAATATGACTTTGAGTGCTGTAAAACGTTTTGACATCTCCAGATGATTTTAATAAAGAAATTATATTTTCTCTCAAACAGACACTATACGCAACAACACACATCAATAGCAGAGAAGGTTTTTGAAAAGATATTAGATGATCCCACAAAATCAACCATTCGTCTGCTGATAATACTTCGCTCATTACAGTTTGAAGTAATGGCCATGCATATTCGCTACTTGTGATTCCATGTTCGCAGAAGATGTTCAATAGCATGGGATCAGCTTCTAAGAGAATATTCTCAATAATCCCCAAAACGTTCAACGGTGGCAAAGGATGGTATTCAAACCACTTTTGGCAATAGTTTAGTAATATACTTAAAATTAACTCAAAGGCAAGTAAGGGATCTTTCTGAAACAAATAAATATAAGCATATTTTCCAAACTAAATAAAATATATCCGTTTGAAATAAAGAGTACCTGAAATGCCATAAGAAATGGAAAAATTAAATTAGGAAGAAACAGACTCTGTATTAGCAGAGGACACCACAGCAGCAAGCAATCTATCGTCATAGCCAACAATGACGCTTTGCTTTTGTCCGCTAAGGGAAGACTTTTTAAAGTATTCAATGCAAAACCACCACGTGTTACCTTACTTGTCAAGGCAACATATGCACACTTATTCGCTGGTAATTTTAAAATAGTGGACCAAATTAATGTACGATATTTCTCTGGATATTCACCAAATTCTTTCAAAATAGACATCAATCGTTTCATATTTAATTCTTGCTTCATGCTCTGTTGAACGCATTCCAAATGATCACTTATTTGGTGCGCATGTACTCTAGATGGTTTCAACAATCTGTTGCTAGGTTGAAAATATTTTTTCGACAGTATTTTATCCGTATGCATTACATTTAAACATCCTTCCTGATCTATATGCGCTATATATCTACCGGTAGATGAAATTGTAAACTTTTTAATCCTATCAATAGGGATAGGTACATCAAAAAAAGTCAATGCCATTGTATCACAAAACTGAAGAGTACATTTCAAGGAGAGAAACGCAAGGATTTTATTTGCTCCACCATCCAATGGGCATGGGACGACAGACAGTTGTTTCGCGTCAACAATATTATTAGGCAAGCATAGTTTTTTCATGAAACTCCAATCATATGTATTAAGAATGCTTATGTTTCTCGCGCCACACATTATCATAGCTCTTCCATCTTTTGTGAAGACAAAATCCTTGATATGACGTAATCCGAATGCCTTCGTGTCAATCTTGGTATCCTTGTGCAGCTGTCTCAATGCCCATACCTGCATAGTATCATTGTGATACAGCACGACGATATGGCCCACGTTTGAGAAGGCAGCCTTCTTGATAGTGTTCCGTACCCTAACTTTCAGCTGATGAGCTTTGATATAAGATTTCAGATCCCATATTATTGCCTCGTTTCGAGAGCTCGTTAGACAGTGATGCTTGTAAAAGGAAACGTGTGTCGGTGCTAATCTGTGGCCGGATAACAGACAAACCTCATCGACGTCCGCGTAAAGCCTCCAAATCTTTATGTTACCGGTGTCGAGTCCTATCAGGATCTCCTCTGGGCAGACAGGATTAAATGCCAGAAAAGTGGGTCGCCCGATTTTCCCCAGAATTTTGTAACACGGAACATCGCCGGACAATTCGACATAATACAGGTATCCTTTCGTGTCGGCTACAATTAGACATTCCTCATCATGATCGAAGGACATTTGCACGAAATTCGGCCTAGCTGTGCAACGTTCCTTCTCGATATTGGCTCTAGGCTCACATTTGTAACTGTTGTTACTTTTAAGTAATTTATTCCAGCCACTATTATACATGATGGACATATAAATGCAGGTTCAGGTTCAGGTAAATAGTTGGTTCCCAGCTCCAACATATAAATGCAGACATGTATGTTTTGTCAATAACATCAAATAATGGATCTCACATACCGAAGGTGGGCAGCCATCGACGGCATCAGGCGGCATTCGGTATGTAGGGGCCATAATCTATAGCGTGATGTATGTATGTATGTACAGTCGTGAGCAGATCGGTTGCAACACTTTTTTTTTGATGACTTTTGGAACGCGTGAAAATTTTGAGAATGGGAACCACTTCTCCGGATACATAGTAAAAGCGGTTATGATAGCTGTCAATGCATTGCAGACTTGAGTTATACACGGTGAAATGGAGAAATGTACTTGCGTTTTACGACAAATTTTCGTTTCGAATTATAAGATAATGGTAAGTATGATGCAAATTTTATAAATTTATTTATAATAGATATAATTAATTTATTTATAATTCCAATTTGACAAAGATTGTAATCAGAGTACATTTTAGCTCTGGAATCACCTGGAAAATTTACTTATACAATCAACGATAAGGGTGCATTCCGATGGATAGAGAAATAGCGGAACGGAACAGTAACGGAATCACTCTGATTGGTTAGCTCTCCAAATTATAGAGGACTAACCAATCAGAATGATTCCGTTACTGTTCCGTTCCGCTATTTCTCTATCCATCGGGATGCACCCTAACAGTGTGGTTGATTTAAAATGGCTACATCCTTGGAGGACAGGCGATCATCTCAAATATTTTCGTATTCGGATAA
>VBVR01003829.1:0-13198 GCA_011638315.1 Tetramorium parvispinum
ATGGAATAGACTGAGGAATAAACTTTAAAATTAATAACTTTAATTTTTTTAACGTTTAGTTATCACAAGAATCTCGAACATACAACGAACACCGAATATGATCGAATGCTGGAGTTCGCTACAATCGAGAAAAAGAACGAATGACTTGAGAAGAGAACGCGAACGCGAATGTTCGAATGTTCGCTTTCGCAGTTCGTAGATGTATATCCAGCTTAAAAGGACCATCGAAACATGAATTTATAAAAAAACAGCGAAAGACATTTTAATGACAAGATAAGAAAATAATTTAATTGTTTTGGTTCTTTGTTTTCTATAATAAAAGTTATCTTTCACTGCAAAGGTATACTTTTATTTTATTTTCTCTCGAAAATTGGTACTTTCATACCCATAATATGTAACTTTTATCTTGGGCTTCCAGGATGAAAGTATAATAATCAATATATCTGCAAGAAATCACAATAACTTTAAATATCCATCATATAAAGCTTAAATATAGATAAAATGTAGATAAAATAATAATTTGATAAAGAAAGTTTCTTATGGTATAGTTTCTTTTGTTACACCTTTAAAAAATTATTAAAACTGAACTTTATACAAAAAATATTACTTTTGTCCCAACTCTTAACATGCATTTCTTGTGTAGGAACAATAATATTACGTATATATATTTATTACAAATTAACATGGTATGTTTCTTCAAAGAAGAAATCATATACATTGCTACAAGCACAATTTAAAATATTATAACTTTTCTTTGGAATATATAAATTATAACTCACTACAAAACAAATCGAAATTCAGAAAATTATCAGATGGCTCGTAAAATTTTCAGATTAAGATTGAAATATAAAAAGAAATCGCGAATTCTTTTTTTGAAAAAGATTATTGATAAAAAAATTGCTTTAACATATCAAATAAAATATACATAACATTTTAATAAAAAATACTAAACTGAAATTATGTAATAGAAACTCGTTAACATGTATTGTTACCACTTCATCGTCGAATATAATATCGAAATTGTCGAACGAAAATGAAATGCATTAAGCATTTTATATGTAATTAGGAACGGAAATGCACGCGTTGTGGATTATTTTGTTAAAATTAAACGTATCCCTTAATCCGTGTTGGGATGTTTTCAATTGACGTGTGTTTCATTACACTCATATATTTCTTTCTAGTTTATAGCCGCATTATCGTATATTTGTTTAATGATTGTTACATGACTTATGGCGGACGAGAATTCTGCGGTTATTATCAGTACATCCATTTTCTCTAACAGGTACAGAAAATATTCGTATGATGATTCAACATTATTTACACTCTGTGAAATCGAACATACTGCTGTTTTAATATATGTATGTTGTGTCTATCTTTCTACAGCGACAATGATCGTTAAAGTGAGTTTAAAGAATACAATTTTTTTTAGCATCGTCAACCGCAGAAAATGTTTCCTACTGACAGAAATAAAATTGAGATATGCAAATTAGATTACTGCCTTTTTTTAAGTTCAATTTCTCTTACATAATACAACACACACCCATTGTTACGACACAACCGTTAATTTCCGAACAACACCTATTGTTAAATTCACAAGATGTTTGATGTGAATGCATTCGTATAGCTATATAATATATATATAGTAACACATACAATGATCTTACACAACGCAATTTTTGTCGTAATTTGTAACAAATTTGTAACACAATAAAATAGTGAATTGATAGTAAAGCGTCAATATTCGTCAGTTAATTAAACGACTGTCTATACAAAATTCAATTTTGCTACGATCTCTTCATTTACGCAATTCGATTTACAATACAACATGATGTAACGAGTATCATTGCATGGTAAATAATCATTAATCAAACAGCGGCGTTTATCTGCTTCACATTTGCTTCTTTTCTCGAATTGTATGCACGATAAGGTTTTCGTAACAATCAAATTCTTCTCTTTGACAAAAAAGCTCCGAAATAGATACAAAGACATAAACAAAACAAAGGAGAGAGAAAAGGGTTCAATTTAATAAAAATGCCTCGCTCTGTACAGAAGTATAGAAAAAATTGGCAAAGGATGATTACTGCGCGGTAAAACGAATGTTTTTACAGCGGCGCCTTTAAAAAAATACCATTATTGCAAGTGCGCGAATTTGTTGCTTTTTGATTCTTCTCTGAAATATCTTCCGCAGATCGGAAACAAACCCTGTTCTTTTTTCTCCTTCTCTCTTTTTAGCGTTAAAAACTATCAGTTCAGCAAATTATCCAAATGAGTATCGTTCAATTCGAGGTAAGTTCAAAATGTGATCGGCAGAACAAGAAAAATACTTTTACGGATTTTATAATTGCTGTCTTAGTCGCAATGGTCGCAATAAAATACAATAAAAAACATTTTGATTGCCATTTGCCTTTCTTCGTTTTGCATATCGAAACAACGTAATTACTTTTATAATTTGCAAGGGCATTTTATTTACATACGATGAAGCATAATTTCAAGAATAATGGAACAACATGCGCTGTAAAGATAGATACTTAATCCTAGCACGCACTTAATATAAAATAATTAGAAAACAATGCACATTTAGATTTTTCGGAATATTTCGGCCATAATGAACATTAAAAGTGTAAAACAAAAAAGTCGAAGAATTTTAGAATTAGCAATTCGAAAGATTGTTGTAATCATAAAAGAAAATAATAAATTACATGAGACAACAACAAAAACAAAAACTGTCAATTAAAATTACCTAATTTTGTTGTAATATTTTAAATTTTCCTTTGTGGCCTACCAATTGTTAGCGGATGCTAATAAAAACATACAGTAAATAAAATTAAATATATTTTTAAAGAAACTGAAAAATTTTTTCCACTTGGTCGAAATTATTTTACCGTAATAAACGAAATTTAAACACCTTACACGTATGTGTAAAAAAGCTATGATAAAAATCAGGTGTAATGTAAAATTCTTTCGATCGTTTAATTATAATTATATTTATCATCTTGATATAATTGCACAAAAGAATAGTAAACGAAATAGAATTTTGAGTTAAATTATAGAATTGCGTCTATCTCATTAACAAGTCGTACGTTTACATAAAATAATAGTCTGTCGTAAAATATATATATATATATATATGTGTATGTATATATATGCGTCTTCAATTTCGTAGGATGGCAGAGTTAGAAAGAAGTCTTTCCGAATATAAAGTTTCCAGGTACGCTCGGGTCGTCGGAGCAGAAATATTGCTTCCACAAATCGGCAAATTTCTCACGAGTCACCTCTGTACCCTGCGAAGAGAATAAACAGTTTCATGAGACTCGACACCGGTATTGTAACATCGTCGCGCCTGTTTCTCTCCTTTTTCTTCATCGTTACCTTTCTGCTCCGCTTGATTGATACTCACCACCCCCAATTTCTTGAACGCCTCACGTGCCTCGGCCTCCTCAACGCCGTGACTGCTGCACACCTTACTGAATTCAGTCTCGTCGATCGATCCATCACCTGACGACACAGACCGTACTCGATTTTTACGCTATCCACATTTCATATACTTAAGCTAACTGTATGTATTAGGAACTGAAGCACTAAGGATAAATCACTGAGACATTTTTATTGGACAAAGCGACCTATCTTATATATTAAAAATTAGCATAAATGGATGCGAAGTGATGAATGGAAGAGATACTTAATTGATATTTATAAACTTGTTAACCCTCGCTCCCAACCGAAACCGTCATTCATTTTTAGCCTGCGATTGGTTCATCAATTTTCATAGCGTACCAAAAATACACCGTACCATTAATCGAAGCAACAAGAAACTGATTGAAAATATACATTTTCTAAGGCGTCTAATAATTGCTTAAAAACATTATATGTCAATTACATTATTTTGAAAATGATGAAAAATTTTGTTCGCTTGGATTTAAAAAGACGTGTAAATTACGTGTAATTTACACTCCTATTACGAATTTTCTCTGCTGCGCCAACGTTGTTCATTGAAAATGACGAAGTGAAACGAGGTTTACGAAATGGAGCAGTCTAGGGAGAGCTGATGTACCGAGTTTACTGTAATTTGCGAAACTCCGTAAGGGGACAGAATTAACGATACATGTTTCTCCCAGTTACTCTCTGTTCGTAATTATGCTTTACATTAGTATTTCTGGCGCAAGAATTTCCGCGCAAATGCATAATAAATTATCGTCACGCGCGCGTATAACCGGCATGAGATATAAATGTATATACCGAGACACGAGCACGTGCTTCCGAGACTTACCGGAAGAATCCTCGAGATCGAACATGAAGTTCATGTACGTTTGTTGCCACTCGAGTGCGTGCGCTGGATCTTTCGCGTACTCTTCCCACATCGAGTACCACTCGTCTCGACTGATCTAAAAGATATGCGACTGTTAACTTCGTACAAATATCCGCTTCCGATCGGAAAGCTGTGTGCTGTATGCTTCCACATATGAGATTTTTAAATTTTAACCGTAGATCGCGAAGCACATCACGAAATATTCCTTTAGCAGTGAAATACAAATATACAAGCAAACAGCCGCGAGGTTATTTTTAAAACTGTGAAACAGAAAAACATTTTAGAAGTTGACAAATACAGAAAGTGGAGCGGAAAGTGGAAGTATGCTAACAATTCAGAATGTTATTTTAGAGAATATAAAATATGAGAAAGAAATGACCCTTAAAACTCGATAAATTGTAATATAATATCATCGTTAAAATAGCCAGGGATAATTAAAATATTATACCTGTCCATCCTGATCAGCATCGGCCCGTTGTTTCAGACCTTCCCAAACTTTATTTAAAGTGTCTTTGATGTGTTGCGAT
Organism: Tetramorium parvispinum; assembly: GCA_011638315.1. Classification (NCBI taxonomy): domain Eukaryota; kingdom Metazoa; phylum Arthropoda; class Insecta; order Hymenoptera; family Formicidae; genus Tetramorium; species Tetramorium parvispinum. Next base: position 4,834 of record VBVR01003829.1, read on the forward strand.
GTGGCATCGTCCGGTTTCCAATGCCTGGAGTTGCAGATTCGCTAATAGAACGAAGAAGTAAGCGAATTAGTTAAAACTTTTTAATACCTCTGATTGATGAGCACAATGACTTAAATGAAAAAGAAATAATCAATCTTCGGATTCTAAGAAGAATCAGATTATCAGTTAGACTTGTTTTATTTCTATTTATAGATTTGATATCTTTATTCGTATAATAAAAGTACATAATAGGGGAGAAGAAATCATTCAACGCTTACTTGCACGGCAAGATCAAAATCCTTTATGTCGATGGTGCCACTTTGATTAACATCTGGAAAAAATAACAACAAAATGTTTGTATCGTTGTTATCTAATTATTAACAATTATTGTTCGTTTAATTAAATTTACCATTTAATTTAAAATTCAATTATCCAGCATAATTTCGTTCGTTAAATTCTCTCGCGAAGCTATTTATTATTTCGAATAAAATGCTACTCCAGCTGTCGCTAACATTCCCGAGATACATCGTACATTTTCTCACTTAAAGGACAAGATGAACGATCATGCCACTCGATTTTGGTCCCACTTGGCTACGATCGGATATCGTTAGTTTTCTGAAGATGACCCATTTCCACTGCTGGTTTATTCGTTTTCGCGCGGTTTCCGCCCATGGCTTGTCGTTTATTCTGTTTTACTGTAGAATAGGAAGCTACCCTTCGTTTCACCCTTTTCCTGACCTCCCTCCTTCGAACCCCCCTCCCCTCCCTCCTCTTCCCTCCGCAGTTGGAATTCTGTTAAGCATCGATTACGATTCAACGAGGTAGAATTTATTGTCTCCCCGGTATTCCGTCGAGTTGACAAACCCAGGTCACGATGAAATAATTAATACCGACGTCCAGGCGTGCAGCCGGTGTCTTTAATGGTACAACTTGTTGCAAAAACTCTGAACTCACGGGCAGATTAAAAATCGATTAATCGGATTCCCGTATATAGGACCGCCGCTCTGGTTGGCAACAGGGTGGTGGATATAATGGATGGATAACATATTCACTCTCCTTTTTTTACGCAAACGAATACTCCGTAGTGTCGCGATGTTATCAAAGATAGATTGTCAGACAGTTATCGTTGTCAACATTACAAATCGCTAATTAGCGTTGTAATAATTATTAATAATACAAAAGAGGCTTCGAGATGACTGTCATGAAATATTTCCACAAATTCGAGGAACAAAACGACTATTTATCAAAAATACATTGTGACAACCATGCCGCAACCCTATCTCACGATGAAATAATCCGTCGGTCCCGCAGAAACGTTCGTGGGATATGTTTAGCGACCAATCGGCGGTGATGAAAGAGGAGAAGAAAACGAGGGGTTAATGAGAGCTGCCAAGCGTATGCACGCCTATGACCTCCATGATCCACGCTACGTGTCGCGCGCTACGTCTCTCATGTACACGCGTCATCCTTACGTGCATATATGCGCACACGTACGCAACCTCGCGGTGTTTCGCCCCCCCCCCTCCTCTACGAGACTCCGCTTTGTACACGGCACTTTTACATTATGTGTCATCATAAAAACATATGCATTGAAACGCGTCTACGAGACAGAGCCCTTTTGTCCATTAAGCACCGTAAGTAGGATGCATGAAGCTCGCGAATTTCAAGGGACATTCTCTTGAAGCTTTCTGAAATGTAAGAAAAAAAAAACCCGCGAGAATTGCAACGTGCAAAAAATGTTAAGTTAATAAGGATTTGATTAAACGTGATATTATATTTAGAGATAGTCGACAGGACAAGTTTTTAACGTACCCTTGAAACTGGCAGTCGTAAAATGTTTCACTTTAATGTGAAAACTAATCTCATTTAACTTTTTTATCCGCATCATTTCTAATTCAAAATCGTGCGAACAAAAATATCATTTTGGTCTGATGCAATTTTTCGAGCAATTTTTTTTTACAACTTTATGGTGGAATTAATGGAAATTCTATTTAATACGATTCTACTTTATTTTATTTAATGTCAAACGTGATTCCCCTTTATTACATCCGATGCGGCGCGATACGGAGATCCTTGAAAGAGAGAGAGAGAGAGAGAGAGAGAAAAGTAATCCTGGGCCTTCTTAAAACAACTCTCAACGTTAGAACCACTCATTTTCACGCACAGCACACATCACATGTGGCGAGGCGACCCCTTAACTAGACTCGAATTGGCGTCCATTGCTTATCTTCTTCACAGTTCGTAAATAAGTGTATACCTCCTGCCTCGCTCTTATCTGAATGGGTGGACACATAGGTACCATTGGAGACTGTACGCGCGCGCACAAACCCGATTTCGCTTTAGTATCCCCAAAATGAGCCATGGGGAGAGATCACGAGGGCAACCCTCCGAGCGCACTCCGTATTTCATTCGTGTCGAAACGATACGGCCCGCGCAGCTTTTCGCGAAAAGCGCAAGCAAGGGAAGACGAGTGAAATAGGGCCGTTAAGAGGGAGAATCAAGAGAATCCTCGGAGAAAATGCGAGCGGCGAGCGGGGTTACAAAGGGGGCGAAGGCCATCAAGGAGGAAGCGACACCTCGTTCGTTACGTTAGCGCTCGATGAGGATTTGTTTCACCGAGATGTACGGAACGTCGGGCGATGAGAGAGATTTTCGCCCAACGAGCGCTGCGAGGGCGGTAAATGTTATCTCGAAATGTCGGGGAAACCGTTCGCTGTCGTTGTCGAGCGTCCGTTTGTCCAGTAACGTGGACTAAATCGTGCGGGAAAGAAAAACTGTAGTACCGAAAATGCTACAAGTTAAAATAAAATTGACAAAACTAAATTAATCTAATGGTCTTCTATCAAATGTGTTTTCAATTACTTCTCCGGTCCACTGAATAGTATAATAATTATTTAACTTAAAAAAAATTATAGAAATCGTTTATTTATAATTTGCAGAAAATGCTTTCAAAAAAAGTGGTGAAATACATAGAACTACGCAAAGCTCGGTGGCAGCAATAGCTTTCTATAAAACAGAACAATTTAGATAATATTCGAACAAATTTTTATACTTTTCGCCTTTACGTGAATATAAACAATCACGAGAAAGGGATGACTGAAGTCTCGTATGGATGAATGGCGTAAAGTCGTGCTTGAAAAGCTAAAAATACCACCTTTATATTATGCTTGAGACAGCTTTATCGCCGTTATTATTTGCCTTCATTTAATATCCAGCTTTCATAACGATCGATCGGTTTCTAATTCTTTATTATAAATATTGCGGAGAATTTTATTTATTTTCAGCGAAATAATAGAAATTTTATTTGCATAATGGTCGTTAATAACAGAATATTGTTGTTAATGCAAATTAATATATCCGGTTGAAATTAATATCGTACATTTTGATTGTCTGTGGTAGTATACTTACCGAAGAAAGCGTTGAAGACGAAGAGTAATTTTTTCTTGCGGAACTCCGATAACGACATCTTTGGACTCTACGAAGTTAAGAAGAGAGAAAGGGGCGTTAGATATGTGTGCGTAGTGTTAATATTCGTTCGCGATCGAGTGACGATCAGGGTCGATTGTCTCGAGCGACCGACCCTTCTTTTATCTCGAGAGTAAAAAGTAATCGTGTCTCGCTTGTATGAGTATGTGTATGCGTATCAGGCCACTTTACTTACAGTTCGACCTGATATTCGCGAGGTCGTTATGAAAATACAATGACAGTTTAATGTGATTTGTAATCTTTTGTCGAAAGTATTGAACTTGTTTCATATGATCTTCTTCTTTTCAAATATTCTACCTCGATGTATTAATTAATCCGCGTTTTAACACATATTTTCCGCACAATTACATATATGTATTATATATATCATATTTATTTTGTATTATGTTCTAAAATATTTGAAAATAACATAAAAATGTTAAAATATTACAGGGACACTCGTACATCATTAATTATTCTGATTAATCCTAATTAATGTAATAATTGATTAATGAGAGAAAGAGAAATTTACAATAATTCTCATAATTCTCTGTTTAACGACAAAATGCGCGCGTGGTAATTTCAGCTGTAATTAATAACACAGATTAATTGGTTGAATGAAAAACGATACTCTTACGAGAGAGATTGCGAGAAACGATTAAGGTTTTAAAGAGCTTTCTAGCACTCTCTTTATCTGAAACGACTGTGCTGTTTCCTCAGCAGCATCAGTCTTTATATAATAATCTCCCGAGTTTAAGAGAATATCTCTTCCTTAGTGGCACAATCCCAACATCTATTAACGTACGTTTCGCCATGGTTTTTTTACGATGAGACATCGGTAGTTCGAGTTATCTAATTAATCGCAAAGCGTATCGCGACGTATAAGCGATGCGCGTCGCTTTACACAGTTCCTCCTTTTTTTATTTTTGGATCCGTCTATATAAAGGCACTCGATAATTGTCGACTGTGTCTCGATAAACGACCCCGATTTTCTTTTAAAGGAGATGCATCTCTGTAATGAGCTAATCGGATTCTCATAACACGCACATACAGAAATTTATTTAATGTGCTTTAATTCTGCTCAGTGTCCTGTTTACTGAACATTTGTAGAAGATCATATCATTCAGGGATTCAGTAAAAGTATTGCTTGAATGAAGCGAGATTGGGCATAAATGATGAAGCACACTCTGCCACATTTTTAAATCTAGATACGTACTTTTTACAGATCCACTACTATTGTCTACAATAAACGTGTAAATAAATAAAATGATAAAGAAATATAAATGTAGAGGTGATACGAATCCATGCTCAATTGAGTAATAAATAAATACTTAATGATTTATTATTTGATATCAATAGATAAAATTTTCCTGCTGTTTGTTAAGCATGGATATTAAACCTATATTAGCAATATAATTTATACATGATAGTTCAATCTAAATAATCCGGAAAGTGATTAATTACGATCGCAAATTATGTTAGTTTACTTTGAAACAATTTATGTTTTCCTTTTTGATGATGTGTGCAATCATATTAATCTGATGAAACATTATTACAATCAATATTACAATTTGCTTATTTCATCAACTAAAATAATTTGTCTGATATTTAATGTATATTTAATGTTAACTTTCGCAAAATTGTGTTACATTTATCTGAATTTTTGCATGGAAAGTAGAAATAACACCCGCGCAATTCTTAAAGCAATTTTACTTAGCTTTCGTTGCGGCAAAACAAAATTTGTTTCTTGTTCTTAAGTATCTTTCTGAATAATTGAATCCTTAAAATCTCATCTACAATCTTCGACGAATCTGCGTTAAAATAAGAAACTTATCAAGAGATAGAAACGATTGCAAGCAGTTATGACGTTAATCGAGATGCAATGCTGTAGCAATAATTAATGCAAATTCAATTTTTATTAAGTGTATGGAATGCAGAGATCATTATAGAAATCATTAAGAAATAATGTCCAATTGAACTTTCAGTAAGAAAATATTGATTTTCAGATGAGTACAAATAAAGCGATAGTGTTTGATAATTATTAGAACATCATTGCTGAATATAATTAATACCGCATTTTAAAATTGCCAATACTTGCATTAAGATTGATTTTGACGTCAATTCGTGTACGTCATTCCTGGTATGTATGTACATTTATCTTCTAATCGGTCTTTTGGTTAACGACGCTGACGCAGCAGAAATGGCTGAAGCATCGATGCTCCGTGCATATTATTTACAGCTTAATAGTTAATTCTAGTAGTTAATTAAATCAACAATTTGGCGTGCGAGCTCCATGCAACAATATACGCCGGGCAACTGCGTGGACTGTGTGTTCATTATCGGATAATTAAAATTCGATAGGAAATTTACAGCATTTATATTGGTGCTTGTACATATACATACGTAGAATGCAATTTAATTAAAAGAGATGTTAATCGATTGGCGACTTTCACTCTCTGTTTCAATTCTGAATTTTGTGTTACTCGTTTCTAAATGCGATTTATCGATTGTGATGTTTTGACAACGTTGTATTATGTACAGCATACAGTGTCTATGAATGATATCCTGGCGTGCAAAGATTTGAATAGCGTGCAAAGATTATTATATCCCATAAGCATACATTTAAGCTGTGAGGACAAAAATGTTATTAATATCACTATAGACCCGTTATCTGCTCGCATTAACATTATGCTCTTGTGTCAATTATAACGGATTATACAATCAATAGTACGTTATACTGTAATTGTAAACAATAATATTAAAAACCTTGTCATTTTTTAGTCATACACTATTAAATTCGTAATGTCAAGTTGTACTCAATTTGAGTTGTTTTAACCATTTCTGAAGTCGCCATTGCTCCAATATGTTGTTAATTTAACTAAAACAATAGAATTCAAATAACATGTCAATTTCATGTTTTGTTTTAAAATAATAATTTGACACACATGGTAATTCAAAATAACGAAATATTATTTATTTCTTTTACTTAACTTGAGAAATTGATTTAAATATAATCCTTTAATATTGAACAGTGTATATAAAGGAAGATAAAAAGTATTATTTTTTAAAAATATATTACATAATTTGAAAGCTGTTTCTTAACAGAAACTAATTTTTCAAAGCTATCTATTTGGCACATCTCACTTCTATAAAAGAAAATGTTTTAATCATAATACTTATCAATACATAAATTAATTGGAATAGAATTTTTGATGTGCCCTTTACTGTTGTTTTGTCGTCGAAAACACTCAAACTTGAAGTATTATATACTAATGCAGGACTAACCAGACTTTTTTAAGCTATTACTTTTTGATATAATGAAGTGAAGGAGAAATGATGAAGAAGTGAAGTTTGAGGAAAGTGTCAAGAAAGTTGTCGGACTCCTTACGAGCTGCACTTCGTGAAAACTATGATGATCGTAGCCATGTATCTGCCATTTGTCTCGTGCACCTTTCGAAACCGCGGAGAAGCACGTTTTTCTCGAAATAGGGATCTGTCGAATCTGCTATTAATCTTTTCAGAAAGTACCGCGGTATACCAGCGGTATTTTATGAAATTTTCCAGAGGCGAATATATTACGAATTTTTACGGAAATTTTTATTTTCGATTTATATTTTTCCCCCTATATAACATACATATCGTAGATCCGTGCATTATTCTTTTTACTTTTTTTTTTTTTAGAAACACGAGATGCTCACGACACATTTCATTTTACAGGTTCAAATATCGAGACATTTATGCTCGACTCTTAAATCTGCGAGAATATTTGTCTGCGAACGTCTGCGATTGATATTCTACCTGTCTCACGGGGATAATCGCAGGAACAGATTACTTATTCCCACGGTGTCGCGTGAAGCGCAATTTTCTCTATTTATGACTGCGCCACTCGCTTTTCCTCTGACCTTCTGTTTGAGCTCTATAACGAGGAATCGCGCGAGGAAACTTGTCGCGGAATGTTGGCATACTCGCTTTCAACCTGATAATGTTACAACGGATTTCACGACTACACGAGAAAGTGGTAGTGACTTTTCCAGGTGTCGTCGTGACGTCTAAGGCTGGCCCGGTGATACATAAATTACATTGTGGAAATCATCATGAAACGACGTTCCACGAATTCTTTTTCATCGCTTTTAAATAATTTCTCATGTTTGTCATATGTTATATTTGCGTATTTCACAAGCAAAGTCGCTGGGTTGATGAGATAATATTATTAATATCCCACATCTAGAGATATATTGTGTGACTCTGTTTATCGTTAAACATTAATGAAGATTTATGTCGAATCAGAGCATTCGAGAATAAGCCATTAAAATTAAAGTGTAATTTTTATTGATTTAGCTTCGAATCTTTTGATTCTTTTGAGTTTTTAATCCTAATTTAAATGGTAATTATTCGCATTATAAAATTAATATCTTTGTAAATACCAATTTTTTTTTACACAGAATAACGCTTCTTTATATCGTATTTCTTTCCTACATTTTTTTCTTCTCAATGCAAAATCTTAAGAAAATTGCGCAACGATTCAATTTGCATTTCTCACCGACTTACATTTTCTCCCATGAAATTGAATCTGTTAAAGCTATCGCGCCGTTTTTATATTAATAACAAAATTTGCAAGATTTTTCAAAGCTTCTTTGTCACTGTTACTGTTCTTCGCTTTTCTGTAACGTCAGTCGCATTTCGAGATGCATGCCAACTGTATTAAATTTCATTGCAAAAGACGTCGCAGCCTTCTTCTGATCGTTGATCTTTTCTTGAGAAGAAATATGCAAATATGCTATTTTTCCGATATTGTCATTTGAATTAGACGGTAAATGCGAAATATATAGGCTGTATTAGCGGAAAAAAATATGGGTAAAAGCCGCACCTTCATTTCACTTCACGTAAACTCGTCTCGCAAATTTCGAAGAGATTTAAATTT
>VBVR01003830.1:0-16136 GCA_011638315.1 Tetramorium parvispinum
CTGACAGCTTGGTCGATTCACGAATCCGCCGGGGCCAGACAGCTCCCGCTCTTTCCCGGGCCTCTTCAAAATAAGGCCAAAAGGTTACGTTCCCCGCGAACTTCGAAAATTCCTTCCTCCCCTGATCTCCCCCCGCCCTTCCCTTCGCCTCCACGCCCTTCGGTTCTGTGCTCCCCTGCCTTTTTTCCTCCCCCCTCCTCTCTCTCTCTTTTCCCTCGTCCTCATTCTGTTTTTATTCTCTCCGTTCGCTTTTGTTGACGACGGAAAGGAGGACGTCGCAACGGGCGGCATCGTCGTCGTTGAAAACGACGATGACGCGAACGGCGACGATCACAATCGGCAGAACGCCTCGGCGCTTTCGTAAACACCGGCGAGTACGCGGAAATTTTCTTTTCTCCGCGCCGCTCGCGCGTGTTTCTCGGCGCTCCGGGCGTGAATGAACGAACGCGCGTGACTCCTGTCCCTCGTCGACATGCGAATTCTCCCGCCCGCGGGACGGGGAAGAGGGGGAGGCCCGCTCTCAATGAAATTCGATATCGCTCGAATCGCAGTGTCGGTTGCACGGCCACCGGGTACTCGCGTAATCGCGAAACTCCCGATAGGATCCTTCGCCGATCGCGTGAAGCGACACTTTCACACGAGAACGCTTGAAAAATCGGATCTCACCCCGCAGATTAGATCGTTAAACTAATGCGTTAAAGTCGCGCTGATACGGGTGATTTTGGCGACCCGATTGCAGGTATAGAGAGAGGGAAATTATCTAAAGTGATTTCTGTTTAATTTTGCTCTTCAAATTGCAAAGAATTTTACGATATTTATTACTTACGCTCGCCCCATTTTGCATCTTTGATTTTCGCCCGCCATCTGATTCTGTTTTTTGTCCTTACTTGCCTTTGTTTGTTTGTTTCTCACACACAGGTCTGGCATCAATACATATATTGCACATTTATTTTCTATTTATTTTGAGACTTGCTTAGAGAGAAGCGAGAGAAAGCGAGAGCGAGCGAGAGAGAGAGAGAGAGAGAAAGAAGGATGAGAGCATTCGAGGGCGCAGGCTGGCCTACGGCGTTGACGTACGAGGAAGACGTAGTAATGAATTTGTTTATATTTTTTGTATTTGCCGATGATCCTCCCGTCGATGGTCGTTGCGCTGGGCGGTACCAGTTGGAGTATACAACAGCAACCACAACACCAGCTGCTGGTGGTGGACTCGGTCGCGCAGCAGCAGCAGCAACCACAGCAGCAACAGCGAAATCAGATCGTCGCGCCGAATCAGGCTTCGTCGTCGTCATCGTCGGGAGGTGATCTGCAGCAGCAACAGTGCCGCAAAATGACTGACCAGCGTGAGCAACAGCAGCAGCAGCAGCAGCAGCCGCCGCCGCAGTCCCAGTTTCAGCAGCAGCAGCAGCAACCGCAACAGCAGATCAAAGGCAATGAGGAGCCGAGAACGAATCTGATCATCAATTACCTTCCGCAAAACATGAATGAGAAGGAGCTGTATAGCCTATTCGTTACGATCGGTCCGGTTGAATCCTGTCGGGTTATGAAGGACTACAAGGCAAGCTATATAATTTCTAGATGAAATCTCGTATGGACGACTCTTTTGTGTTGTGTAAAATTTTAATTGTACATTTCATTTTCCAGACTGGTTACAGCTATGGCTTTGGCTTTGTCAACTACGCGAAAGCCGAGGACGCCGCGACGGCGATAAGCACGTTGAATGGTCTCCAGGTGCAAAATAAACGTCTGAAGGTTTCATTCGCCCGGCCTTCTGGAGAAGAAATTAAGGAAACGAATCTTTATGTTACGAATTTACCAAGGTAATTAATTTTGTCCTTTGAATTTTCGCTTGCCAATAGATGCAAAGACTACGCAATTTATTTAGTCACATTTCTTGAGATTTTTTGTTTCATTTCTTGTATTTTTAATTTACAATAAAACAGTATTTTTCCACTTATAATTCCTTATACTTGAGATAGTAAGACCAAGAATTAAACTCAGGTTTTTTACTTGGCAAGCGATTTCTCTATCGCTGAGTTATCCAATATTTTACGACTGATCATGATAATACGAAAAGTTTTGCATTGTACTGAAGGACACGATTTATATTTACAGAAATATAACAGAAAGCCAGATCGACGAACTTTTCAGTAAATTCGGCAATATTGTGCAAAAGAATATACTGAGGGATAAACTGACTGGTTTACCGAGAGGCGTAGCGTTTGTTAGGTGAGTAGACAATTAGTTTCTCTAATTAATCCTGATTTTTCTTTGAAATATTGAGGAGCAGTTTGCGTTTGTAAGTACCATATTTATACACGCACGGCAAAAAGAAACGGTAGCTTTAGTGGTTTAACAAATATTAATTTATGACACTTGCACATTTCGTCGAGTATAAATAACGCACGGTATTAAAGATTGGAACAAATTCAAAACAGCTGCTCGCGGCAATCATACTATATCGTTACACAACGACGGTCGTGCATATATCCGTATGCACGTTATTTATTTTGCAAAAGTTTCCTGCCAAAGTATTTTTGTACAGCTCCTGGTTTCAATTGCATAATTCTGATACGCTCCCTTTAGTCTGGCCCAGATAACTGCAAAACATGAATAAACTAGGGATAGTAGAATTGTGTGGGAAATAGGTTGTTGGAAATAACTGTTGCAAACTATGCCAACAGCTGAGAATCTCGCTAAAATACCCCTTGGCTATTCCGACTCGATTTTGTTAAGCTTAGAAAAAGGGAAAGCAGAGGGAACAAAAATAGCTAACAGAAATTTACGCTCCTTTTCGTAAGAGATCGTAAAAGTTCCTTACGTGTATTATTATATATACATATTTCAAGTTATTATCTCTGATACATAGCTATTTAACATCCACAATTCTAAAACTTGCACTTAAAATTTTCTTAATTTGTCCCGACGTAGATTCGATAAGAGGGAGGAAGCGCAGGAGGCTATCGCGCAACTTCACGGTACAATACCGGAAGGTGGATCAGAGCCGCTTAGCGTAAAAATCGCAGAGGAACACGGAAAACAAAAGGCAGCGTATTACGCAGGCTGGCAGGCGGGATACAATCAAAGTCGTGGTAAGTAATTTTATACCTTGCGAGACCGCTGCATTAATAGATTTTATCTCTCAGCTTGGCAGTGGTAATCGATATATTAAGCGAGTTTCTAAGGTGCGCATTGTTCTTGTTGGAATTCAATTTATCTCTCTCTCAAACAAGTAAAAAAAGATAGAATTACCACTGCCCAGTGGAGCTTGTATTTTTGGCTTCTATGCTAAAACGATATATATATGTATTAGCTGAAATACATGGTTAATATGTATATATAAATATATATTATATAGTTTATATAATTTGCATCTTTATTACGATTGTTGTAATATGCCTAGTCTATATAGGAGAGCACTAGTTGAAACTCGATGTTTATTACAATTATTTCGTTTGATCGAAAAAGATTATTATATTTCATTCTATTTGCCTGATATGTCAAACACGATTCTTTTGATCGAGCGTATACTCGATTTTTTTCTCGTACATCTCGATATATTTCTCAGATTTGTTAGTTGTAGATCATTTTTATATGGCGCAGTGCTTCTTGCCGCGACACACGTTACTACCGCCGCGTTTCAAAATGTCTTGCATCACACACATTCAGCATTTTTCCTCCGTCTCGGATAAAGTTCTTTAATTTTTACCGTATCATGCATATCAGCATAGACGACTGAAATCTCTGTAGCATAGGTTGCTATTCGTAGATATACATTTATACATTTTTTTTTCCTTTTGTCATACTGCTGTCTAACGTTGAAATATTTTGTCAGATAAGATGGCTGCTATCTAAATCAGACCACCACGACTTAATGCACTAAGCACCTTTTGTGTACACAGAGAGAACCGAAAGGGTGTTTATATTCTGACACGTTACACACACGACCACACGTTAAAACGCGGAGAGAGATCTCTCCGCGCCGAACGACTGGAGACACGGTTTTCCGCGTTTCTTTATACTCCTTTACACGTCTTCGTTTCCTCTTTTATTTCTACTTTTTCGAAGTCGTGCGCATGATTCGATATGAAAGACAAGACTTCGCCTCGCTCAGGCGGTTCCCGGGCGAAAATGAGACAAAAAAAAAGAGAAAAGAACAAAGACAAGTCGCTTAAAGGGCTCTTCGCTGTATATACGAACGATCAAGCGCGCAAGAACGCAGTGTTTGTGATAGAAGACACTTGTGTGTGATCTTGGTGACGAGAGGTACGCGTGGTACTATTATGTACACGAGAGACACGCGGCGTTTTGCGGTATATAAACACCTTACACACCGGGAGACACACCCCGTTGCCGCACGGAAAGAAAAAAAAGAGGGAAAAATGCCTTTGATAGAGAACTTTCAGTTTGGATGCTGGCTAGCTGGACCGATTACTTACGATTCGCTATCTTCTGTTATTTTTTTTTTCCTAGCTCTGCTGCTATTGTTCGTTTTTTGCTTGATACTTTGTTGTTAAAAGTACTACCATTGCCCATGTACAATGTTATAATCGAGCACACAGTAGCTTCGCGTCCGCCGATTATTAAATATCATGTTCCATATGGCTGATGCTGTTTGTGCTTTAGCGCGACTAAGGCGTTGTTTAAGTTTCTGTACGATACAATTTTGTTACATATATATATATATAATATATTATTTCCTACGTATATAGTGTCCGAAATATATATTTTATTTTCACAAACATGTGTATGTTCTGTCTTCCACTGGTAATTCTATTCCAGTCCTGTTTAATTTTAAGCGAATCCAAAGCGAGGGCGATTTTGTAAATCACAGTTATTGTCAAGCGTTCGATTATTACGTTGTGAACCGTTTCAAGGAAAGTGGAATTAACTAGTGCTTCTTTCTCAAGAGACGGAGATGTTTTTGAGTTACGGATTTAATTTCTCAATTAGCTCTCCGTTAATTCGTAAACCAAGAGGAAATACGAAAGCTCGCTCGCTCGCGAAAAGACACGCGATTTATCTCTAGCGATTTGGCTGTGATTGATTGCGATATTATATTGCTTTAGTAAGGAATCCAAGTGCATGATGCTGTGTCCTTATCGAGCCGTTGTAACGTGCGCAAAAAAAAATGGAACTTATATTGAAAGATTTAATCAATGACGTTTTCATTTCTATGCATGCCTCGTGACTCGTGAAGGAGAACGTCTATACCCGACGAGGAATAAATATCAGCGCTATGCTCATTACCTGTACTGAAAGGGCGTGAGGCGTTGTTGTTATTGTTGTCGCCGCCGTGCCGTCGAACGTTCCGAATGTTACATATATATACGCACACGCGGCCGTCCTTGCAATTGTAATCAAACGAAAGCTCCGCGAATGAAAATTCGCGGAATCGAAATTACAGTCGCGTATACTTGCAATGTGTTCCACCAACGTGACTTGTAATCGCGCGAGGAACGTTCTCCGCTCGGCGGCCCTCGAATGATATTAGATAGCGAATTGTTTGTTAATCATATAAATTACGCTCGCCGAATCGTTTGTTAATCGTATAAATTGATTTTACGTTATGGCATATTCTCGTTTATATGCAATTAGGACGTAATTATCAAATTGAATTTCAATTTAGCGTTTAAGTTAGCGTTATTAAAAGAGAACATTGCGTATATTCCAATGGAAGTGTGATATGTAAATTTATATACAAGGCAGAAGCGGAATAAATTATAACGCGACTATTTCTTCAGTCTCGGAAAGACTCGATTTATACTAGCGGATTGAAAATTATATACTTACTTTAAAAAATCGTTTGTAAAGTTTTATAAAATAATTTTCAAATTAAATCTCAGATCTTGGCGTATGTATGGCAAGAGATTTTAAAGAGAGATATGACTCTATTGAGTAGAAAATAACAAAAGTCCTCGATATAACTTGGACAGTAATTGTATCCGATGGTCATTGTACACCAAACACTGCAATATAATTTTTGCTCAACGATAAATACTAATCGCATTTATTCGATGAATCTAAGAGTTACGAGTGTATATAAATCTGTTTCGTAACTTTAAGTCGTTGCGACTTTTGTTGTCCCGAACACCATGGTAGAATCGTTATCGTATACTGCGAAGATCGATACAATTAATGCGCGATTTGAATAGATTTCAATGGCGTGTTTCTTTTGAGATATCCTTTTTGAATTAGATACAGCGATCCTTTATAAAATATTACGTGTAATACATACGAAAATAATCAATCCGGCGAGATTGATCTCAACGATCTAGGGAATAATAGGAAGAATCTGAGAATAAACTTCTCAATTGTCTGCTATATAGATAGTGTTAATTCTAAACGTAAAAATGACACACGCGGCAGATCTTGTAGTCATGTATAGCCGCTATATACGATTTTCTTTTTTTTTTTTAAAGTAAAATTCGCAGATCAAATGAATAAATAGTAAACATCGTTTCTCTTAGTAGGGATCGATATCTTTCTAAAATTTATTCGATAGTAAAGGAAAAATATCACGCATGCTTCCTCAAGAATATGCGTCCGACTATGTTCTCGGTGGCGATCTCGAATAGAAAAAACGACCCGAGTAAGGCAATACAGTCGATTTAGCTATAAGATATATTATGTCTCAAAATGAAAACATTTTTTACACACAGAGGAAAGACGTAAGATATTTATTAAGCAAAAGAAATTAATTTGACTATTCCCGAAAAATTTTTTCCTAAAGACTGCTTTTTTTAAAATTAACTTGAAGCAGCGCAAAATTAATTTGAAAGTCAAGACAAGGAAATCTTGACTGATCTATGTAAGATCGGCGCGATGAAATTTTTATTAGAGTCTGACGAGACGAAGAACGTCGTGAAAAGATATTCAAATCAACATTGAAGAGTTACAAGTAGCTAAATCGACTTTGATAGAATTCGGAGCACGTACTCTATCGGCGCTTTAATATATCAGCCACCGGATGTAAACGGATATCAACGGGCGAAGCACACGATTCCGATTGTCCGTATCGGTCCGTGACGCGCCACCGAATACATTTGGCGGTACCAATAATTAGCTAATTAACAATACACAATATTGAGAGATAGACGAGATACCGCTCGACTTTTGTAGGATAGAATCGTCTTGCATCGTCTCGCGGACTCTTTAACGATTCTCACTGTTAGACTCTTTCGTCTCCTTTTGAATCTTGAACGACGCTTTAAACGACCGACCCGGCGGCGAGAATGCCGGAGAGAGGTGGATCCTGAAAACTAGAAGTAACATGTATGTCCTTCGACCTTGACAATCGTCTATCCTCTGTGGATTTATCGCATCTTGCCAATTGCGTGCGACAGAAGGAAATGGAATGCGGTTACATTCGAAACGCAACGACAATACGGGTAATTTTTCTCGTTGAGAAACGGAATTCTGTGATTGTGCGAGATCCCTCCGCTAATAATGCGACTATCGCGCGTGTAAAATGAGATAACTTTACAGTAATAAGAATCTCGACATATAGTCTTTAATCATTGTACACTCATAAAATGAAACTTTGTGTTATTGTCGCATATGCCGTACGTTAAGCTGACGAATGACTGCAAAAGTAATTAGAGAACACTGCCTAGAATTACGGCGTTAATCCGATTCTGCAGATGCGACTTAAGTCCGAATCATGTCCGCTGCTTTATATTATGAGTTTATTGTACAAACAGTTAAATCGTTTGCTCCTCGTGTCTGATCGCGCTCCAGTTGCTTCTGTCTTGTCGTAGATCGCGTTTGCAAGAGGGAGATTCATTCTCATCCCTAACTGGCGTCCACTAACGTGGATACATAATATACAATAATTACAGTAGGATTACATAATGATCGTGGGGTAAACTGTTTTCTCAAGGGACTCCGAGAAGACCGCATAAAATGTCTCTTAAATCTCGATTGTGTGGCGGTATACCCGACGGCATGCTAATTAAGAAGTCAATAAAGAGGAATATATGAACGCCCGAAGGTCGCTGATGACGTTACCAGTTAGGGGCTGAAACCCCAATCGCGTAATGTGATCGAGGACACGATCCACCTTGCTCAACGTAAGATATTTAGACGCTGCTTCGCGTAAGGGCGAACCTCGCGATGTCGGAACTTTTAGGAATTTAATATTGCGAATGCGCCGGCGTTTGACCCGCTTCGGTTACTGACCGATCGATCGTCGGCGAGCTGCGAGCCGATGGACTACATTTTTAAACGCCAATACGCGTCCGCGGGGATAGTTTGTACGCAGAGTGTCGCGCGCGCAGGAATCTAATCTAAGAAAAAGGATAATGTATACGCCGTCGTCAACTTTCTCGTAGTTTTATTTATACTTTTTATTTTCTTTTCTTATAGTTCCTTTCACTTTTGTCGAAGCTTCGGGTGAGACATGTGCGTATTGGCATTCTCTTTTTCCATTTAAATATCTGAGACGTTTAATTAATCGAAAGTGTTTAATATCTGTCATGAAGAATGATGGGCTTTGCATATAATTTAAGCTCTGACGATCGATTGGCCAACGAACCGATACGCAATATGTTGCACAGCACGACCGCTGCTAGATAATAAGAAAATCGATTAAACGTTGAAAACTTCATCAGTAAGATAGACAGATTAATATAAGGCATCTTTCCATGCGCCAGGAGAGAAACTTTCGTCGTTTTCCGTCGTTTCTCTAATCGCAAACAATCTATATTGAAGATTACCGTCAAGACTAACAAAAGTGTAGATAATTTAATTGGCGGAGGTATTATTTCACTAAAAACTTTATCAACGAAATGTAATAATCAAATATTAAATGCCGACAATCTTCATAATTATTTAATATCAAACATGAAAATTTATCAAATTAAATAATCTCTGATTTGCGTGCGTGGCGTTTATGATGTATTATAATATTGAAATCGGTTCTTTCTTTCTGAATTTGCGAATGGATACTTGAAATGCGAACTTGACTTGGCGTCATAACCGAAAGATGCGATTGTAATTAGGTTTAACTTTATACTGTTAAGTAGTAAATTGTAAGGTTTAACGGATCGAAGAATGTGCGAAATGGTTAATCCCGAAGTCCAGTAGTGCTAACGATGGCTGTGATAAGGATAAGGAAATATTAACGAGAATTGCAAAAAGAAAAAAAAATATACCGAAACAAGCGGATTAGCGAAGCTTTTCTTCCTCTCTTTCGATCTGATTTTTAATGCCGATGTAAATTAATTTCAATGTATCAGTCATGTATAATACCGGTACAATTACGTTAGAAAACTAACAAAACGAATTAATACATTGGAAAAATAGCTTCTTCGTAGCGTCTTAGTTGATGCACGATATTAATTGTGGCTAAATTAGTTAACAATATGAGTGTTCACAAAATTGTCGCATTTCTCTTGGCTACAAGGTAATTGGGTAAAGTTACACACGAGTAATTTTAATTTTCATAAATTATTTTTATTTGATGTCGAATAATATCGTAATTAGTTTCTAGTTAATTAGACATTTCTTAAATATTGTAAATTATCTGGCCGAAAAAATGCGGCAGTTTGGAGGATATTCTCAAGTTTTGGAGAGGAAAAATTCGGCTTCTTCGGCCTCGTTTGAGAACAGCCGTGACATTCTCGATGATGTATTCATCGTATTTTTCTCTTGTTCGTTATAACATAAAGAATATATATATACATAGTCTATGCAAATCTGAATTAGCAAAGGTTATCGTCGTTAGGCGAGTCTAGTATCTCGTTAACATCAATGTTTTCAAAAATGCGACACACACGTACACAGCGCGATTAAATATACATACATAATAGATAGAAACACAGAAAAACTATGACACGATATAGTTACAATTACAGATCAATGTTCGTATCTCGTTGTACGGATATTTGTATTTAAACGTATTGAGCATTAAATGTAAATTATTGTATCGACCGCCGCTTTTTGTGCTGATGATGTATAATCGATGGGATCCCTCGCGCGATGTTAAATCGACCTTAAGCACAATCCAGACACTCAACGACGAATTCAATTTTTGCGAAAGAGAAAAATAAACTATATCATACACGCACACACACAGAAATAATGGCTCTCTGTGATACTTTTGTACAAATTCGTTTCCCGCGGGGATTACGCTAATTAAAATTAAGTGTTGGAAATCAGATATTGCAAGCATTGCGCGCCACGTGAATGTCTTTTTTCGCCATCTCCTTCCTGATCTCGGTGGAGTTTTTTATACTCTTGACAATCGGAGTTGAAGTACGACGAAGTTTCCTTCGCGAGAAAGAAAATCATCAGGACAAAAAGTAACACTCCGGAGGACTGACGTTTCAAGAATGAAAATAGGGGAAAGAAACGTTGCCGTTTACGATCCTCCGGAGATTCTTCTAATCGATATCTTATATCTTTCCTATTCTCGTTGCCGCAATCGCGAGTTTCCTCACCGCGGTCGCTCATTAAATTTGATTAAAACACTAGAAACCGACATGTACCAAGTCTAAGTCATTCGCGCCACCCTCTTTCTCTAAAACACGCTTCTCCTTCGCCTCTCCAGCATTTCCCAAAGAATTAAAAATCAAACATAGAAACATAAGTGTCAGAAACGCACACCCCGAAAGAAAAATTATAATTTTTAAAATAATACCGAGAAAATATGTTTTTAGGGAAAAAAAATATTAAAAAGAGACCTTGAATCTTATTATGTCCACGGATCTATTACTATATAAAATTTTAATTTAAATATTGAATTAGATATACAAATAAATTCATTTATTTATCATAATGTATTAAAATATATAAATTTATTCAAACATATTATAGAGTTAAACTTCTTTTCATTTAAAATGCTAAATCGCATTAACAAAAAAAAAATGAAGGAGAAGCGACAATATCGAGATTCGTCTTTCTGGAACGGCGTTAATCGCCCGCTTTCATCTTAGGCATCCTCAATTTTCCAGGAGGGAGCAGTCTCGGGATCAGTGGTGGCGGCGCCGGCGGACGAGCTCGGAGCATCGGGGGTCCACCTGGGATGGGCATGGGTGTTGGCGGTGGTGGTCCGGGGATGTTGGGCCGAGCGAGTGGTTTCGGGCCGCGCGGTGGTGGACCCCACAGCGGCGGCTTCCTGGGCGGGAGTGGCGGCGGTAGCGGTGGCGGCGGCGGCGGTGGCGGCGGCGGCAGTGGTCCGGGTGCCATGCGAATGGAGAAGATACACCCGCATCGGTTCAATCCGATCGGCATGGGAGGCGGTGGTGGCGGTTACGTACAGTCACACTTCTGGTGACCGTCGCGATGTGACGCCGACGACGACGCGGACAATGACAATGACGATGACGACGACGATGACGGCGACGATGACGGCGAAGATGACGGCGAAGATACGCTTACATTCGCCACGACATTGGTCGCTGGCTGATGCCCTCTCTTCTCGTCTAGTTCGAAATAAAGCTCGCGAGTCTGATCGCTCGCTTTAAGCGTGTAGCCGAGAGCTGGGGAGGTAGGTCGGATAGAACCGGGTTAGACCGGCTTCCTATTAACAGGTTGACATACGAGAAGATAGCTCGATGTTAATATCAGTGTCAATGAGACTTTTATTAATGTTGGGAGTGTGACGGGGGTGTTACGCTTTGAAAGGCTGTTTTATCGTTTGTTAACACATGTTATTGAAGAGTGTTGTTTACCGTTGAAAGATTATGCTGCGCATATTTTACTATTAATAACAGTTTCGTCGATATTGATTTTAAGATCGGGCTTGGGGGCCTTCTCGTGGACCATCTTGCATTTTCGCGATAGCTAGAAAAAGCAAAACTGGATAGTTGTAATTTTATTGAATTCGGGATGCCGTGCATCCTTAATCTATTCAGTTATCAGTTGCATGCGTTGGATCTATTCGAAAATAATTCGGAAGGTCGGGACTTTCCATTCATAAGACATCGTTCGGAAATCTTTTTATCATTTCAGATACTAAAAGAACACTTTATAAAAAGATAACTATGGAAAAATTGAATCACGATCGGAATTATTTTCGAATAAATCCTTGCTATCCGCGATTTCGATTGTCTATCCCCGGTTTTATTTCAGTTCCTTTCACCTCGTGTGCGATCGTGAAGCTCATGAGGAATTTAGATTATTGTCTAACGCTATAGACAATTAAAGCCTCATTTTCCAACCATACGTTGTTATCGATAATTTAAGATGTATTTATTGTAAGTCATGCTAACATTATTCATGAATAAAGCTGAATAAAAACGCGCCAATATTCGATTTTATAACATAAATTTATTGATATTAAGTGATATTAAGTTCAATATTTTCATTTTGCTTGA
Source organism: Tetramorium parvispinum (assembly GCA_011638315.1). Taxonomy (NCBI): domain Eukaryota; kingdom Metazoa; phylum Arthropoda; class Insecta; order Hymenoptera; family Formicidae; genus Tetramorium; species Tetramorium parvispinum. The sequence goes on from VBVR01003830.1 coordinate 12,321, forward strand.
TACATTCAATTTTCATTTCTTTTAATAAGCTCATTGACATTCGAGTCGTTAAATGTTGCTCTAGCTTCACGGTCGCTCGAATATTCGTTCCAGTTCATCAGTGTTCGGCTTACATTATTACGCAATACGATTAAAAGATTAATAACAATTTCCCTCACCGGTGAACTCACGGCCATGAGGGGTTGAGGGATGCAGAAAGGCCGCGTTGTGCAAAAAGATAAGAATTCTGTGTTGTAATTTTTTTTTCTTTTTTTTTTCAATAGTTCTAACTCTTGAGACTTTACAAGACATTTAATCATAAGACAGAGTTTTATCGTAAGTCGAATTGGGGGGAGGGGGGACTCTTAGGGCACGGGGAAACGTTTCCCATTCGATGCGGCGTTGGATATCGGTGGTATCCTGCGACGAACGAAAATTTGTATATTTGTGAAATACGATTTTTTTTTCCTTTTCTTTTTTTGTCAGATAGGATGCTCGTAACAAAAGATTTCTTTCGGGAAAATCCAATATCTGCAAACGAATTATATAATCATATATCACAATTATAATTACATGTAACCGTATATAATATAAATGAAAGAGTTTGTCACATGAAATATTTGAACGAAATGAAAACTTGAAAATATTATTCTCCTAATTGATGCTTATTGTATTAAATTATAATTTTAATACATGATACTTTATTTTGTGTTAAAAAAAAATTTGTTTTAATTCTCAAATTCGCCTTTCGTTCGTGGCCGCTTTTATTTAGGTATTGGATCTTCCGAAAAAGGCACGTTTATCGCTATGATCTACGATCGAATTCCAAATCGTTCTAGTTCATCACGAGGCCGAGAATACGTGATCCGAACGTGTGCCGTAGTTAATTTAGATTAAGAGAATTTTAAGCACGTGCCGCGCGGGAGAACAGGGTGAATGTAATTTATTCTAATATTTGAGAGCAGTATTAGGACGAGATCGCGTATTCTTTCGCAGTCATGTGGACACACCTTCGGCACACGTCGCACACGGTGTATTTAATTTTAACCGACGCTTCGGTAGCGTTTTACGAGATTCGTAAATGTGTTATTGAAGAGAGATAGGGAGAGAATGAAAGCGAGAGAGTGTGAGTGAGAAAGACATCGTAAAACATAAAAGAAGATATTTATGTAAAGCCGTAAACTACTTGGAATAAATACCATTAGCAACTATATATTTAGCTTTTGTTAATTGATCGTTAAGCAAATATCTCAAGTTTCTATTAATTAATGTCATTTTTATTAATATTTTTTATACGCGAAAAGAGAGAGTCGATATCAAAATTTTATACGTCGCGTGTACTTAAGGTCTGTTGATTAGCGTAGAAGTCGCTTAGCGTCGGTGAATCTCAAGAAGCGTTCGATTTTTGAACAAATTGATCACCATCGTTATCCTCGCCGCCAGTGGTGTACATAGACCTCATAGGGAAACTAAGGACACTATCGCGACCTTATAGACGATGAGACTGACTTTTTATAGGGGACAGATTTTAAGCGAGTTAACGTCGAAGTCGCGCGTCAATATTTTTAGATAAAAAAAGAAAGAGGAAAAAGGAGAAGTAACGGAGCTGTACTTGCCCCGAACCTGTGTGCGGCAGGTTCCAAGGACAGCGCACCAATTGTCTATAAAGAAATCTGTGATCTGTACAAAGAGGAGTAAACGAGAGATAGAGTCGGTCATCTTAGGGAGGCGAAAGGGGAAAGGATTGTTATTTTAACGTCCAAGTGCAACGGGGATAAAATCTGAAGCAATAAAGAAATAATAGTAGAACCGATCCCTCTACTGACGGAGCATTAAGTTAACGTTTACGTTTTTATAGAATAATGCGCAGAATCTTAACTTGACAACCATCCATTCTCACAAGCAAATCATTTAATTAAATCACACTGTTGCTTTTATATTAGATATAAAATTTAGTAATGTTTTTAAAGTTACCTGAACATAATTATTACATCTCTATTATTTTATTATATCTTTTTATCATCGTCATTAAAGCTAGACAATGTATAACTATACAAATCGATCTGCAGGCTAAGTAGTGTAATTTATTTATCACGTTAATATAATTATCATTCTGCAATGTATGTATAAATCGTCGAGATTTGAACTATGTAAGAGTATAATCACTGCAAGAACTAAATGGCGAAATAAGGCGATATACTTGATTTACTAATTGAAAAAAATATATTCATAACAGGTACAGCTGAATCGTGTAAGTGACACGACAATCGATATTCGTTGCGAATTTGAAGCAACATACACATTTCCACAAATGTATAAGTTCATGCATAAGAAAAGATCGTAATAAATATCAAAATAATATTGACGAGGAATAATTATTGACATATTTACATGAATTGTGATGTCGCACCAATGGATGTGTACCAAAAAAAAAGTCTAATAAACTACTATCCGCTGCGAAGAGGATTTCTTATAACGATATTTTACGAAACTTACCGTAGAAATACGACGTAGAAATATGACCTGTCTGAAGGGATTGCGATTGAGTGTAAGTTCGTATCTCTGAGGGGAAGATTGCAGGAGTGTCGATATGATTGACTGGAAAATATTTTATTAATAATATACGATCGGATGTTACATAATACAAATCCTTGTTTTATGTGACATTAATAATTCCATGAAAAAGGAGTATGCCATGCTTTACAAGAGAGGATAAAAAAAGATTGATTGTCGAATGCTTTCGACGTGACATATTTAAAAATGTTTTTGCAATTAAAATTTTCTATGATATACATTTAGTTTCGTCGATGAATATGATCGATCACAGTGTTGCCCTTCAAAAGGCAGCTTGCATAAAAAAAGGAAGCAAAGTGCCCGATGACGAGCCGCAATGTAATCGCTCAATGATCTTCATTGCCAATGATCTTCACTGTTTTGCGCTATAAACGTAACTTTTTTTATGTAACTGATCATAGATAATGGTTATACAGATATTTATATGTTATCGAAATATTGAAATTACAAGTCACATAAGCGATTACATGATAGCATTTTTAATATTTAATTGCATATGTTTCACGTTCCAAGAGTAAATTTTATATATTTCGCAAACGACACTCTATCATGTTTTACTTCATTGAATATTTATATTTCAATCACAAAATAATTATTTATCTTAATTTATACATTTTCCGTAGGTTTAATTTAAATTTATCACAACGGCTTGAATAATACGTTTTAGAATTTATCTACTTTTCGTCAAGAATATTCCGTACTTCGGACAGTGCTTTACGATCTTCACTGTTACATTGTGCCGAACGCACTTTGATTAATATTATTTAATACCGTCACAACGTAATTCGCGGAGGCACACTTTTGGAAGAACAAGTTGTGAGCGATGAAAGACACTTCCAGACTGACGACTTCCAAGTTTGACCGGGGAATTTTATAACGCAAACGATTCCACCCACAGGATGCTGCGGCCTAGAGATTAACAGGCAAACGCTTGAAAAGGAAACAGGAAAGGGCGGTTAGACCAAGATACGTGAGTTTATCCTGATGCGGCTACATTCTTTTTTTTACACAATACTCGTTAAAATAAACTAAATTATGCGCATATTCCCCTTAAAATAATTTAAATAATAATTCATTTTTTAAACGTTTAATCGCTTTAGATGAAACTACTCTCTAAAACGGATCCTAAAAAAAAGGAATCAATAATTCTACGATATCGATTTGATAATTAATTTTTAAAATTAAATATTTATAAAAGAAAGCAAAAAAATACTTTCATATTTGTAGCTCCAAATAAAAATCCACGTGATCTCTATACTATAT
>VBVR01003831.1:0-16181 GCA_011638315.1 Tetramorium parvispinum
TCTAATTACCAGTACTTTTAGCGATCATAGCATTTAAAATTATGTGCGTAACGATAAATTAGCTTACCTCAATCAACTATCATGTGAAATTTACAAATTTGTTTTCCAAATCGGTCCGAGTTACTTCGCAACACTCATTCACTTAGAAATGACATTTAGTTACAATTAACAAAGTTGCCTCAGTCTTACTACTACCAATTGAGGTAATTCACGAATTTTCCGTACGTTGCGGCATCATGCAATGAAAATAATAGTACTATCCCATTCTACCCCGCTATCCCATTCTGCCCCGAGTTCCCCTACAAGGTTCGTAAAACAGTACAGCTCAAGTTCGATCATATATACTACTGGTCGGACTCCATGATAACACTTTCCTGGATAAAGTCACAACCTAGAAGGTGGATCACCTTTGTTGCAAATAGGGTGAGTAGCATTCAAGAGCTGTCAAATCCGGATAATTGGCATCATGTGGAATCCGCAAGTAACCCAGCGGATATAATCTTAAGAGGTTTGTCACCATCATTGTTACTCAAATTTGAGCTTTGGTGGAAAGTTCCAGCCTGGTTCATTGAGGATTCATATAATGTGTCAACAAACTTTGCATACCCGGAAGAAATATCAGCAACGGAAAACAACGTTTCTGGTTTACAATAAGTAAGCCTCATTGGATTTGATTAATAAATTCTCTACATTGGATAAATTAAATAGAGTTACAGCATACTGTTGGCGATTCGTCAATAATTATCGTAAGTCTGAGAACAAATATAAAGGTCCCTTGACAGTTCAAGAAATGCAAGCAGGTACGCATCACTTAGTGAAACAGGTCCAGACTGAGTCATTCCAGAAAGAACTTCAGGCGCTTCGAGTTGGAGAGCAACTATCTAGGAGCAGCAAGTTGCTGACACTTATTCCCTTTTGTGATGCGTAAGGGCTCCTACGGGTAGGAGGACGACTGCAATGTGCAAAAGTACCGTATGCCGCAAAGCATCAGTTGATATTGCCATTCAATCATCAATTCACTAAGCTGTTGATACAGCATGTACATACGAAACTTTTTCACTCTGGAGTGCAAAAGACTCTAGCTTACATTCGCCAAACTTGTTGGCCTCTAAATGGTCGTAGCACTTTTCGTCAAGTAATCAACAAATGTATAAGATGCTTTAGAGTATCTCCCAAAGGTATTTAACTAATTATAAGGAATCTGCTCGAACAACGAATTCAACAATCAAGACCATTTACAAATGTTAGAGTGGATTTTTGCGGCCCCTTCAAGCTCCGTGAATCAACTCGTCGTAATACGAAGACTATAACATCATACATTGCCATTTTCGTGTGTTTAGCAGTCAAGGCTATCATAGAAGTAGCTTTTGATCTGTCAACTGAAGGATTTATAAACGTACTGAAACGATTTATTGCATGCAGAGGCAAGCCAACGGTCATTTTTTCGGACAATGCAACAAACTTTATTGGTGCGAATCGAGAATTGAAGGAGTTTCTTATCAACTTAATGAAAGAAGATAGTCAAAACAAGATCTTCAAAACTGCGACTGAACATGGTATTCAATGGCATTTCATACCTCCTAGAGCTCCTAATTTTGGAGGACTTTGGGAGGCAAACGTTAAATCTTTTAAGACTCATTTCAAACGAATTGTTGGCACGGCTCTGCTGACTATAGAAGAGATGCAAACGTATGCAGTACAAATAGAAGTTATCCTAAACTCCCGTCCGATAACCGTATTATCCAATGACCCCAATGACTTATCCTATCTTTCTCCTGGACATTTTTTGATCGGACACTTACTGCTATTACCTGAACCCACGCTATTGGATGTTAAGGAAAATCGATTATCCAAGTGGCAGAAAATTGATCGTATGAAACAACACTTTTGGATACGGTGGTCCAAGGACTATTTGAACCAATTACAACAACGACACAAGTGGCAAAAAGAAGGAGCTTGTGTACAAACAGGTGACATAGTACGAGAGGATAATGTACCCCCATTGTGTTGGCCTCTGGGACGAATACGGGAAGTGCACCCTGGTGCTGACGGGATTGTCAGAGCCGTCACGGTTAAAACAGCCAAGGATTTTTTCAAACGGCCTACCAACCGTTTAAGTCTACTTCCGAAGGAGGACTGACAAATTTATATACATATACATATATATATATCCTTTTCTTAATCATAATTATAGTTTATTTTACTTTGTAGTCGTTAAGAATATCTATTAATATGATTGTTCTATATAATAATTTAAGTATGTTTCAGTTTTGAAAGGCTAAGTCTTCCTAAGGCGGCTGGCATAGTAGATGTTATGATGATACATTTCTAATTTGCCATTATTCAAATTCGGCGCGATTGTGAGGGCGCTTGAGATTGTCTTCTCCCTGGTGACGAATCTTTTCGTAATGAGTTAGTCGAGTACTGTCGAACATGGATACAATCATCACAGTTGTTGTACTATTAGAGAATACACAATACCCTTGAGACTCCTCACAAGGAAGAGTCAGGAGTGTGGTTTTTCAATAACCTCCCCATCACATCATATTATCCACTATCTTTGTATTGTATCACATCTTTCCTTTTTCTCAATTCTGTATTCAAGGAATTCAAGGAATCCTGATAAATATTATTCATTATTGTTGGCGGGTAAACAGTCAGCGGCTGGTAAACCTTATCTAAAGGTTCGTTGGTCGAGCGGAAGGTCACTTTTGAATTAACAACTCCGATGTTTTAAACAAATCACAGTATATTTTACCAAGTTGGCGTTGAGTCTTCACAATTTTCTGACAATTCTTCAACTCGCGGTGTTTCTCTCAGCGAATTGAGCGAATTGAGGAGTCGCGCCGGAGATCGGGCTCCGAACGCGAAAGCGTGGATCGCACCGTGCGCGCGATAAATGGAACGATCGCTATGAGTGTGAGATGCAAAGAGCGTGTAGCGGACCGTGGACCAACGATTATTCTCTCTCACTTTGATGGAGACGTCCTAGACTGTTCCCGACCCCTTTTGTCATGCCTCTCGAGCTCAAGGCCTTTTTTTGTCGAAAATGATTTCCAACAGTTCGGTAGATCCTCTGTGATCGGACACTCGACAACGACTCTACGATTTTGAACACCGAGAAAGAAAGAGAGAGAGAGAGAGAGAGAGAAGTGGGAAACAGTCCGTGACGTCACCGGGAATCGCGCGATCGAATGTCGCAAATCGTTACGCTTTGAATCGACTTGCGATACTTGTCGATCACTCGCGACGCATCGAGATCGCTCCAAGAACAAAATCGCGGCGACAACAAGCCGATTCCGGAACAATTATCATTTTCATAATTTTCTGTATAACTATGACTGTACAACTAACTCATATAAAATCTATAAATGCATATACGTATGATTATCTTATTTACTGTAATGCTTGTACAATAGCATTTCTTTTATCATGACCTCTATTATCATCTTCATTATCATCTATTTCAGTGTCATTTTCTTCATTTTATATTTTATCGACAATGTAATTATCTTTGTGACAGGGACTCATTACTTCGTCCCCACTTTATTTAAACACAGTGTAAAAATGAGAGATGTCCCAGTTAGGAACTAATTGGTCGCCCTGAGAAGGCCGGATCCACGTCCTGCGAAGGACGGTTTTGTGTCCTGAAAAGGACAGGTGCGTAACTGAGTGCTGAGGAAGGACTGATTAATGTTCTCCGGTAGGCTCTCTCAATTCGTTGGCGGAGAGTCGGTTTCAAACAACTCCTTGAAGCTCGGCGCTGCTTCAAGGTGAGCCTTCTTCACCCAGCTGTTCGGGACCTTGACACGGGTGTAGATAGCGAAGATGAGAGACTCAATGTAGGGCTCCTAGTTTGTGTAGCCGTGTCTCTTTTAGATGTCGCAGGCGAGTTCTGTGTGTCTTGGTTCTTCTGTAGCTTATGCAAGCTACACCAGCATACGTATGTCGGTGACGGCAACTTTATACGACGAAGGCTCCACGGCAACAGGCTGACGCCTACGTCTACTCGTGAATTGACGCACTCTGGTGTTAGAGTGCGTGGGCCTATCGTCCTGGTGGAGCTCCTACTCGGATTGCTTGTTGTCGCCGGAGGTGGAGCTGGCGGTGGTCTGACCGCTGGCTTACGTCGACGAGGCGTAGTGCTGCTGTGCGTCCACCGATACTGGCCCCGACGTACGGAGGCCCTATTGAGCTCGCTCCGAGAGGTGAAGGCCCGTGAGAGCTCACTCCAGATATTACACTTTCCGTTGAGAGGCTTGGGTGCCACAAAAAAGCTCACTCTCAGGCAATGTTCGTTTATTACTGACATTACTACCAAGATGACATCATAACTATACCAAGATGACAACATAAGTATACTGCCATCTCCGTTCCGAAATTACTTTCAGTGCTGCCAACGCAAACATTACAATATAGTATAAATGAACACTTTTTTACAGTCGTACGCTGCGACTACTGCTGCCTGTGAGCCACAGTAATAGCAGTACAAATATTGCTGACATTTATGACGTCATTGATAAAACTAGATGCTGCTGAAGTGTACTGCCAACTAATAACGGAATGAATTTTTAGCTGCTGTCAAGACTGTCAATAATATATGAACACGGCCTCAATCGGAAGAAATTTTGCCGAGGCGTGCCGCCGACGCTACTTATATACCATCCGTGTCGTCCTTTGAACACGAGATAGCAGCTCAAGTCATGCGCCGCGTAGCGGCAGCGCTTCGAATTGCGTGGCGGGCGCGCAGCCGCGGCGCCCGATGTGGCAGCGACGCCCAGTGCGGCGACGGCCGCCACAATTATCAATATTATCGTTATAATCTTCTTTCATTATAATGAAATTATGCGAACCAATTTCTCTCCCATTTTTCGACCTGGCACAAAAAACAAAAAAATTTTCATTTCTATATGGGAGAAATCTTGGAATTCGCTGGATGTAACAATACATTCGTATGGACTCAGAATATCATTCAAATGCTATGGATGAATACGAAAAAAGAAAAGATAAATTTAGGTCTCCAATTTTTAAAAAGAAGTTGCTATGGGCCGAAATAAAAACTGAATTCTAAAAATAAAATAAAATATGGTTATAATATAACTAATGAAGCATTAGATTAAAAATTTAGAAACTTAAAAAACTTATCTAAAGATACATGACAATAATAAAAAAAAAACAATCACTGGTAAAAGCACTGTCACATGGGATTATTGACACTTTTTGTAAAATTGACAATATGACACTTTTTGTAAAATATTTAATAGCGATAAAACTATTTGTATGGATGATATGTTAAGTAGCATGGTAGTAATGACGGAAAATGACAAAACTATAAATCGACCAGTATTAAATCTTTCCTATCTTTACCACCTCTTGATTTAACCATCCATCTTCCTAACAACCCAAAACTTCTGACACATCAATGGATCACGATAATTCAATTGCAAATAATGAAAATGATAGTATTCATAACGCAACTAGTGGATCTATCAAAAGACTAAAACTGTTAAACGAAATTCGGATTTCGAAAAATATATTAGAAATAGGAAAAGAAAGACTGCAAGAATAAAAAAAATACGCGAGTCAAAATGATATAAATACATAATAAAGAACGCAATTAACAGAAATATCAGAAAATTTAAAAGAAAAGAGTCACAATAAAACTTGAGTCAATTTTTTTATCAGAAATATCAGAAGTAATAATTATAATATTTTAGGTTTTGTCATTTTCACATTCTTCAAATATTCTGTTTCTCAATGTTGTTCATTCTTGAACATTTTTCACTTATCTATACCTTAAAATATTTTCCATATTGTCGACTTAAAGTTATTTTATTTTTGTTTTTCATATATTTAATTTAAATGTTTTACTTAAAAGTGTATTTTACGTTTAATTGGAAAATAATTACTTTATATATTTTAAATACTTTCATCTCCTCTATATCTACTTTATAACGATGCTAATAGAGCATCGTTACTACAATAGCCGGCGACCATCTGTCGGCCATCGCCCGACCGACCATCCGTCGGGCGGGGATACGGGGCGTGGGACACCCCAACATTTTAAGTATTTCCAAGCGCGAGCGGGCTAAGTCCCGAAACGGACTTAGCACCGCGGGAAAGCGAACCGACTGCGACCGAACGGGGCCGAAGGCTCCCAAAGCGGATTCCCGCCCGCCGTTACCAAGCGCGGCCGACGACGACCGACGAGCGCCGAAGCGAAAGCGGCGCGCGCAGTAAAGCACCGTTATGATCCCCGTTAAATACAAAGGTCCTCGTATAAAAAGCCCGATCAAAGCGGATCAGATCAGATCTCCTTAGCGAGTCGCCTTCGCTACTTCCACGAAGACGCTCGCATTTCCGATCCCGATAGAAGCCAAGCACCAGAGATAGGGAGTTCTCTGTCTCGGCCGAATATTACCGGTTTCCGGCTTCTCCCAGCCTTACCGCTCCTAAAACGGCGACATCGAGGTAAGGAGTTCTCTGCCTAGACTGGGACTTTTCAGTCGCGCCGACCGTTTCCCAACCTCCAACATTCAGGGTGAGGAGTACTTCACCTTCGCCGGATTTCCGGCAGTACCGGGTAGGCTACGTACCGCACCTTCGGCACGGCCAGGGAGTTGCTTGCCGTGTATCCAGCTAACCGAGCCCTCAGGGCATCCGATATAAAATCTCCGATACCGATTACCGCCGCGTCCGAACTGCCGCGTCCGCAACACTGTAGCAATCGCGTCACCGTAGCAATCGCATCCCGAATTATCGTAGCAACCGCGTCAGCGTGCCGTCACGAAGCACTACTATAGCCGCCGCATCCGACTCGCACAGGCTGTACCACCGTTGTTCATGCTCAATTCATGCTCAAGATATCTCGTTACATTTTGTTCTACTTTATCTCTGTATATTCATTTGTATGCTATTTTCTTTATTCTTAAATATATCTTTTATTTATCTTTAACCCTTAAAGAGCACACCTCCGAAAAATTACGTAAAGCGCAATGGGGGTGTGAGATACCTCAGCGTTTTTAAGTATGTGCTGTAACGACGCTATTGACTATTTTATTACATAAAAATTTCTGAATGAAGTTAAAGTCATGTATTTTAAGGATAAACAAGAGTTATAGCGATCTTAAAATTAACATTGTTTAAAAAATTATTGAAAAGAAACAGATGGAAAAAATGCCTCTTTTCACTTAAAATTGAATAACTTCGGCTAAAAATTTTTAATATTTTAAAGTAAAAATTTAGCTGGATACTCTTGAGACATGGTACTTATGAGAAAAATTTATTACAATAGTGCGCGTTTCAAAAAAGGTATTTATTTGGAGAATTGAAAGTAATGATTTTGGAAGAAATGAAATATTGGATTTTGCATGTTTTTATGGGTTTAATCTTATTTTTACAAGTATAGGAAATTAAAAAAATGAAATTTTTGATATTTGTAATTGCAAGTTCAATTGTCTACATTTTAATGGGATTTATTAGAGCACAAAGTTCGGAGTGGGGTATCTCATACCCCATGTGTGCTTTAAGGGTTAATGTACAATAATACATGTAAAAATATTTAAAAAAGTGTTTAAAAAATGAGACAGAAATATAAATTCTTATAAATTTAACTAAAATGTTTAATTACGTTTAACAGATGTCAAATAATAAAAAAAATCGTTAAAAATAGAATTTTACTTCTCACTAAATTTACGTAAAGCGCACACGGAGTATCACATACCCCACGGTCTCGACACATCTTATTGGAATGGCTACCACAAGCAGACTGATGATTAGACGAACGGTTCTGTTGCTCGAACATAAAGTTAATACCTTCAAACTACTACCTGATGTCGCTACAAGTTCAATTCTTTATATTTTAATGAGACTTATTCGAGAACAAAGTTAAAAATGGGATATTTTATACCCCATGTGCGCTTTAAGGGTTAATATCAATTTAATCATGTGAAAAAAAGAATTAAATTTTAAAAAGAGAATTTTAACAGAAAGATTAATTTACGAATTAATATTAAACGGTTGCTGGATGAGGAATCCGCTATTTTGATCTTGTTCAGTCATTAATCGTTTTTGAAAACAGTTTAATCGCTTTCGGAGCACGAGGAGGAAAGGGCTCGAGCAACATCGGCAGCACCCTGGGTACGTTAGCTCGTGGTGTCATAGAGCTCCAGAAGGGTGATCAATTATATTTCATGACGGGTCAAGAGGGAACAAACGCTTGTGGCAAAGTGAGTACCTATTGTCAGTAAAACCAAAAGAAGAGGCCTTCATGAAATATGTAACAAAGATATAGATATTTTTCTTCTACGAGAAAATTTATTAAAAAAAAAATAAAATAGAGAATTGGAATATTAAGAAGCTTATTTTTATTCTTAAGCTCTTGTTTACTTTATAACTTTTATTGATAATTCCTTTTCCATAAATTCTTATCAATGAATTTATTTCAACGTTGACTTTCCCTCTTCCTTCTTTAGAATATTTTAAAATTGATTTTTTCGGAAGCTCGTATAGCTTTGAAAAATTTTCATGTTTGACTTATTTTTGCAGAAACTAAATTCTGTCTTCGAGTTACATTACAAATTATTAGAGATGTTGTCTATTTGTTCAATTTATATTGTTGTTTATAACGAAATATTATTGATCTTGTCAATCAGAATCTCGGCTTAAAGATAAGCACCTGTCAAGAATCGGAGCAATCAACGGACAATTTGCCGCCGCATCACACATCGAAAATAATAAAAGTGAAGAAGCTCGATTTTAACAATCCTGGTGGCGGTGGCGGCGGTGCGACTGCTATTTTCACAGTAAATATTATGCCTTTAGTAAAATAATGACACTGTAGCAATTTAGTAAAGTAAAAAAGAATAAAAGATTTTACGTTACTTTTTCATTATAGCTTAATCATGTAGATATTTGATGAGAATCACAACAATGTTTGCATAAAGAATTGACAAAGAAAATTTTGATTTATTTCTTCAATATTTTTCAATATGTAGACCTTTTCATTATTATACGAGTATGTAGACCCGTAATCGATTGTAGTTGAAAGCGAACGGTGAGCCGGAACCTATTTTAATCGCGGGTGGTGGCGGTGGTTTGGGATTAAATCCTTCTATGAACACTGGATCACATCATGGACGGGGACAATTTCCTGCGCGTCAATCGTTACCTTCGTACAATGTTTCAGAACAAATGGGTAATTAGTTCTTTTCTCTGAAGTACATAATAAAAATCTGCGAGTTGCATTTTTACAATGCAACTTGAAAAAAGAAATGTTAATTCGTATGGAACCTCGGCCTCTAGGTGGACCCGGTGGAAGTTGGAACAGTACGTGGCCTAATTTTCAAAAGGCCTCGGGAATGCCATTAATTTATGGTGGTATAGGAGGTCTCGGTTGCGAGTCCGGAACTGAGGGCCATGCTAACGGAGGTTTCGGTGGAGGCGGGGGTGGTTGCCAATCAGGGGGTGGTGGCGGTGGTTACGTTGGTAAAGAGATATATGACATATTTAGACATTCTACAACGTTTAAATATCACATTTCATGCGTTTCTCGGATATTAAATGTCTACAATACTTACGTGTTACTGTAAATTTTTTGAAATATATTTTTAAATTGCAATCGAAATATCGAAAGTAAGATTGAAAAAATACAGATTGAAATAAATTTTGCTGATTCAGATACGTTGTAAATAATGATTCTCAATTAATTAGTTTAAGAAATAATTTCGCATTCTTCAGGTGGTATTCCCGGACAGAATCGGGGAAATGGCGAGGGTGGTTACTCATACGCCAGTCCGAGGCTCACCGAGGTTTACTTCAATCCTGCAAATCATTCTGGTCCAGGCCTGGTCTTAATAATACGTGCGATCAGCGGTTGCGGTTGCGATTATCGCTGCATCGCACTCGATCAGTACATGAATATGACCAAGTGCCTCTGCCCTCAGGGTTGGTTACTTAGCAATGATTCCAAATCTTGCATCAGTAAGTACAATTGTTATATCTCACTGTCCTTATTGTTACATGCAAATACAAACAAAGAACATTACCTTGAATTTCAGTGATTGACGATTCCATAATTTTGGATGAACATCGAACATATATAATCCAGCTTTTAGTAGTCATTGGCCTGTTTACTATCATTGGAATTTGTCTAATATCTTGTAAGTAAAAATCTTGAGTTTTATAATACAACAAATTCAATAATGTGATTTTTATCTTAAGGAGACTATAATAGTTATTATAAAAATCGCTTTATTCAAAATATTTCTTCAAACACAATCAATGAACGAGATGTCTTACTTTTTTAGCTTCTATTATGAGTATCTTCATTCTTAAATGAAGTTTAAACTCGAGTCTGTCTTTCTTTCTCTCTCCTATTATATTTAATCACCAAACATTTGTTATTTAGATATTTCATTAATTATTTTATTTTTACGTAAATTTCTGCCGAATTTGTTTCTCATGCATATCTTACATTTTCCCACAGATAAACGGTATCAAAAACAGAAAGCGCTTTCACGTCGGCGTCAAGTAATGTTTGGCAACGGCACTGAATTAGCCGCATTGCGTTCAGGACACGTGTCGGACACAATGATGACCGAGTTTAACCCCAATTATGAGTTTGCCGGCAATCTCTATAGCTTCAAGGACTTGCCACAAATACCCCGCGAATATATTACTTTAGTGAAGTTAGTATGAATATAATAGATAATGACTAATTAACATATCAATCGGATACTAAACAATTGTTTAGATTGAATTGGATTTTCTCAATGTCTGTGATTAGCGTATCAGCCATCTATGTTAGACAGATCTATAAATTGATTATTCTCTCAATGTTATGTAAAATAAAAATCTTTAGATTTTTCCTCATCCAAGAATTCAAACATAGAAAATAAAATTAAAGCTATTTACTTTTTTAAATTGTATAGAATAAAGTAAAGACGATTGATTATATTTTTGACGCAGACCTCTCGGCCAAGGCGCCTTCGGCGAAGTTTTCCAGGGCATGTACAAATACAGACGCGGCGAGGAACATCCCGTCGCCGTCAAGACGCTACCGTCTCTATCCACGACGCAGGCGGAAGCTGATTTCATGATGGAGGCATTAATAATGAGCAAATTTAATCACCCTAATATAGTACACTTTATCGGCGTCTCCTTCGACAAACATCCGAGATACATCATTCTCGAATTACTAGCCGGAGGTGACCTCAAAAATTTTCTGCGCGAAGAACGGCCTCGATCAGTGAGTATTAATAACGTTACGTTATCAACTTAAGAGAAAAGCGAGACTATTGCATTATATTTGTAATTCCCACATTGAAGTAGCTATAATTTTGAAAATATTTCACGTTTGTATTCTTATTTAATTTCTAAAACGCATGTTATACATTGTTTTTGATTTTACAGGATCGACCTACATCGTTAACGATGCTAGACCTTATTATGTGCGGCTATGACGTCGCAAGCGGCTGTAAATATATGGAGGAAGCACGTTTTATACACCGAGATATTGCCGCGAGGAATTGCTTGTTGACCACCAAAGCACCGGGCCGTAGCGTTAAGATCGCGGATTTCGGTATGGCCAGGGACATTTATCGAAGTGATTATTATAGGAAAGGTGGCAAGGCGATGCTGCCCATAAAGTGGATGCCTCCCGAGAGCTTCTTGGACGGCATATTTACTACAAAGACTGACGTCTGGTGAGACTGCATATTTCATATTCGCTAAAATTGACCCCATTTGATCCCATACAATTTTCTCTTCCAAAAATACGCACGGTTTTTCCGTTTTTTACATAATTTATTATTATCGAAAGTTAAAGTTTCATAATGCAACCCGAAAAGGAAATTTTCTCATTAATATAAATTGCATAAGAGATAAAGTACATAACGTTCTCGCAATGTAATTTTTAGGGCCTTCGGCGTTCTCCTGTGGGAAATTATGTCATTCGGATATATGCCCTACACCGGATGTGCAAATCGCGAAGTCATGTCGATGGTAACGTCCGGCGGCCGTCTCGAGAAACCCGCGGGATGCCCGGATCCTATATATGGAATAATGACGCGGTGCTGGCATCCACGCCCTGACGACAGGCCAAGTTTCTCCACCATTGCCGAAAGGATCGGCTATTGTTTACAGGTGGGAGCACATAGAGATTTCAATTATACTGATTTCTTTTTAATTTTCATCATCTTATTTTATTTCATTTATTATTGCGATTATTGTATCCTTATTTTTATATAAAGTTAATTTTATTATTGGTTTCAACAATATAATCAACAAATTAATATTTTTTTTTGGAAAGGATCCTGATGTGATCAATCAACCTACGCCTAATTTTGATATACTGCCAATCTGCGATCGTGAAATAACAGTCATGAGACCGGACCCGGAAGCGGAATGCATCAACGTGCAGTCTGATGTCGGTACAATTGTAAAATGACATGTCAAAGTGTTGTGACAAATGATTAATTAACTAAACTAGTGAAAATGTTATATCTTGTTAGACATACGTATAGAAAGCGAGCTTTAAACTTGTCCGACAGTTGGATGGCTGCGGCTACATGCAACCGAGGGTCATCGATCCACGGTCCGTCGCACGTCGGGTGGATCAAGCTATGGGTGGCACCGCCTACGATTCGGACAATGAAAATTCGATCGAGGACTGCAAGTTGTACGGCGGAAATTTGGCGAAGTCAACGGGATGTCGGCAAAAAAAATTCAGCAATACGTACGACTCTACCACGGATGCTTTTGAGAAGGGGTACAGCGGCGACAACGATCACGATGAAGGTCGTGACAACGAGGTGAGCGGAGATGGCAAAATTCTGAGAAATCTGTCGTTTATACCTTTATTGACTATTAGTCTTCTATCATATAGAAGGATAATCAATAGACTTCTGTTAAATAGTCGTCTATACATATAGACTATTAGAATCATTAGAAATATTTTTTAAATTATATCTTTTAGCATAAATTTCCTTATTCATATTAAAATACATCATATACAATCTGTCCAGTAATATGGCTATTATGAATTAAAATAAACCGGTATCAATAAGAATTTTCACAGTAATGAAAGAAAAAGTTATGCTATTACTATAGCATATTATGCAATTTCCGCAGGACAAACGTAGGATCGACCGAACGGATCGACAGGACAGCAGGGCAATACATCGAACCAGCGACATCGAAGACAACGGCAACAACCGTCCAGAGGATGAGTCTCACTTGACTGCCAACATCGATAGCATGATAACGGATCGCAAAAATGGCAATGAGAGCACAACGACTACCGACACCATCTCCGACTCTCTGATAGCGCAATCCTCGGACACCCCGCCCGACACGACGACCAACTCGTCGCCCAATACGCGCACTTGCTCGCCGAGTCGTACCATCGGCCTCAACGCCAACGTCAATAATGTAAACGGTATGGTGAGGAAGAATACTCTGAAGGCGACCCTGAGCCTGGACCCGAGCGCGCTCTGCAGAGGCACCATCCCCTACGAGAAGATCACTACGAATACGCAACGCTCGAGCACGCCGGGCAGTATGGAACTAAGGAAGGTAACTTGACCTCCCCCCTACATTCGGCGTCCTGCAAAGTTTCCACCTGTACATGATCGTGGTCCTTGATCGAAGGTACTTAGCACTAAAACGCAATTTGTCCACCGTCGAACTCGAGCATTTACAATCAAGGGGTTTCCTTTGAAATAGCTATCAAGAAATATAGAGATTTGTAAATTTACAGCCTTGCTTGGAAGAAATAATACTGTACATATAGTGCAATATGAATAATATTTTGAAATAATATTTTGAAAAATAAAAAGGAAAACAGAAATGTAAACACCAATCTATTCTGTTTTTCATATTTTGTTTTTTGCAACGCAAACTCCTTGATTGCAAATTAATAAGACAGTCTTTTAAATTGTGAACATTTTAAAAGATTTCTCTGAACTATTTTTCATTGAAGCCAAATTCAGTAACAGTCCTAAATGAAGCATTAACGATTATAATTTCTTTTGCATTACTATATTGAAATGTAGATCTTTTTTTCGATCTCCGTGTAATCCTTTATTCTTTCTATTTTCGACTTTCTCGTTTTTGTAATTGAAGGATTCCCTGAGTCACGAGCTGCCGAGGGAAGAAGAATGCTCCTGCTGAGACTTATCCGAGGGGGGTTGACGAGGCTGTCCGACCGCGCTCGGCTGCAAGGTCGCTCGCCGATTGCAGCTGCAACGGTCGGCCACGACGACTGCGATCATAAGGGACACGCAGCTCGTAGAACTCTCCTCGCCTCTGTGGGCCCAGGATAACGAATACTCGCGTCGTTACTATTCCGAGGAGACTCTTCTCTGAACGGGATTCAGAAGGAAACCGCGAATTTCTTTTTACGGGCGACGCTTTTTTTCACGCTCGCCGAACATTGGTCTCCGGAAAGACACGCGAGTATCGTCGGAAGTCGAAAGAGAAGATAAACCACGATTTGCTGCAAACGGATGTAAAACAGGCGAGTTATGTTGTACATATGAAAAGGATGAAAAATACTAGATACGTAATACATGTATTCAATACGTTAAGCGTCACATACACACATGTACATACATACATATACTCTTAAAGTGATTTCATCGAGTAAACTTTCTAATTTCGATAGCAACGGGACAGGAATTTGTAAAATTATTGAATCACTCATTCACGTGGATCTTCGAGCGCGAATTTACCCTTAAAACGGACATTGTCAACATAAACTTTTCAGAAATAATAAAAATCAAGTTTCATTGGTCGTTCATTTAATTAAAGTCTCAATAAACTTACAGTGAGTTTTTTCAGAATTTTTTGAACGCAGAATTTTTTAAATATTATTTCAGAATTTTTTCAACATTATTTAATAAGACTATAGCACAAAAAGATTCATGAGTTCGTTTTGAGGGTTAATCAAAGAGTTGATACAACAATTCGTGAAATCAACGTGAAAACGTGAACGTAAAAAATTTGAAAATTGTAGATTGGCGAATGTTCTTGCAGTGTATATACATATTTGACATTTAAAAGTCTAAGAAACACGCGAGTAGTCTCGTCTTCGATATAAAGTAAACCCCTGGTTGGAGACAGTATGGTTGTATTGTTCTAGCTGTCTAAACAATTGAGGATCCAGCGGGATCCTACATGAATGCGAAGGGTGCTACGGCTGTCAAGTAAAATATGTTACACTGTAATATCGATGTAAAAAAAAAATCTCCGTAGGCCGATCTATCTCGTGACTCTAAAAAAGAAGAGGCGCGACGTGATCTCTCATTGATGCACTCCATCACTCTACCACAAAGCGATGAATGCGTCTTGGGAATGGGGAGGGGGGAGGGAAGGGACGAACCCTTTTTTATTTTTCTTACAACGACGACGTACTTTACGTGCGCGTAGCGTATGAAAGTCAACCACTATGTATCTGTACGTGAAACGTAATAAAGGCGTGTTTATGAAGGGGGTAGTTTATTACTATCTCATCATAAGCTCCCTTCCGATGATTATAATCAAGTTGTTTACAAGCTCATTACGAACTTAAGAATTTAAATTTCATGCACTTGTAGGCAAACGCTTCGGTAATTCCTTCAATAATCTCTTCTAGAAAAATGATTAGTTTTATTAGCCTCTTTTCTTTATATTTCTTTATATATCTAGCGTTTACATTCGAATGAACCGAAAGCGGCTCCAACTTGCGTTGGCCCAACGAAACGTCTAATTTATCAAAGAACAGAAGTTGGCATGCCTCTCCCTTCCCTTCCTTTCCGTTTTACATCATTCGTTCTTTGGCGTGTCGACGCATTTTCAGGAATGTCTGCCTC
This sequence comes from Tetramorium parvispinum, assembly GCA_011638315.1. NCBI lineage: Eukaryota > Metazoa > Arthropoda > Insecta > Hymenoptera > Formicidae > Tetramorium > Tetramorium parvispinum. Next base: position 15,852 of record VBVR01003831.1, read on the forward strand.
GTGTATCGCTGGCAACGAGACCGCGGCGCTGGACGCCGTTATTGTCACATCTTGGAAAGCGTCATAGTTTTCTCAGTAACGTTGGCCGCCGGCTATATATACGCCCGTGCACACGCAGTACGCGGAGTAGATAAGCATAAACGACGGCACGGTGTCAGTGCATACGCGAACACGCGGCGATGGAAAGAGGGTGACAATCCGTTTCGCGGCGGCCGGATGACAATTCGCGCGTGGAACCCCGGCGTCGTACGTGCCACGATTGTGTCCTCGATTTGTACTTCTCGCGACCCTGTGACTCGGAATAATGTCGAGTTACTCGTACTATTACGT